>QLTV01001233.1:972522-993118 GCA_003457575.1 Thermophis baileyi
AGAGCCCTGACCTCAACCCTATTGAAATGCTGTGGCATGACCTTAATAGAGCGATTCACACCAGACATCCCAAGAATATTGCTACACTGAAACAGTTTTGTGAAGAGGAGTGGTCCAAAATTACTCCAGATCGTTGTGCAGGTCTGATCTGCAACTACAGGAAACGTTTGGTTGACGTTATTGCTGCCAAAGGAGGGTCAACCAGTTATTAAGTCCAAAGGTTCACATACTTTTTCCTCCCTGCGCTGTGAATGTTTACATGTTATGTTCAATTAAACCATGGCAACATCTAATGTTTGTGTAGTATTATTTTAAGCAGACTGTGTTTTTCTATTGTTGTGACTTAGATGACGTTCAGAGCACATTTTATGACCAATTCATGCAAAACTCCACGTAATCCCAAGGGGTTCACATACTTTTTCTTGCAACTGTACACAGTTTCAACTTGCAGATCATAACATTAAATTTAACTGTAAAAAGCAAGGGTTTTTTTATATCCTCAAATGTTCCAATAAATTGTGTACATTGCTTCTCATAGAATGGCTATTTAAATAAAATGTGGATATCAGCTTTGTTTTTTGTTTTTTAAAGTGTTTTATTATATTACTGCATTTTCCCTAAGACGAATGAGTAACCCATGGCCTGTGGTTACCCTGAAGCCATTAGTAACACAGTTGCCAATCCCCCAACAATCTTAGAATCTTTTTTTTCCCTCTCTCCTCCCCACTGGGTGAAATTAAGCTTCTACATGGAAGCAGAAATCTGCCAAGAGGCAAACTACTCTCCTTCCATTCCCCAAACCTCCTCCAAAATCAGGTTGGTTTCTCAGATTTAGTTTGGTTCATTTGTTGACGTTTGACTGGTTTAATTACTTCTGGAGTCCAAAGTCTTAAAGTGGAATACACAAAGGTTCTCTTTATTTTATACTAACAAGAACAATCCAGTGAGACTAAGATGAGCCATAGTGACTGACATAAAATTGCCAAGTGAACTATGTGGTCAAGGAGGATTTGAGCATGGATCCAGTATCTTAATCCTATATCAGTGGGATAGAACACATTCTAAATGTATGGGATTTTATTCAGTCATAAATCCCATTAAGTTCAGTCAGTCTGATTTAAATAGCATTTTTTCATATAATGTGATAATTTGGCTGAATTTCAAAGGCCTCATGCTATGTTTTAGTTTTATATTAAATTTATTTTTTCTTTATTAACTGAAAATTAAATAGTTTAAATAAGTCCGTTTCTGTGTAGGAAACCTTAAAAAGAGCCATAGGCCCAGAGAGATTGTTCCAAATAATCCAATTTTGGGGAGTTTATTCACATCTACAGCAGTACCATCTTTGTTTTTTACTAGATTATTTTTAGAAATTGACTTGATGACCAGTATAACCTTGAACTGTCATTTTAATCACGGCTATTTCTGAGACGGAATGAGTGAGAGGAAAATAAATTGAAATGTGTCTTACAGTATAGTTAGGTATTTGCATTTTTAAGGGTGTTAAATCAAAACTTAAAAAAAATTACTTGCAAAAAAATAAAGATGAGGGATTTTTTTCATATGAGTTAAGTTCAAACATAGTCCGCTTTTGCTTTTTTCTTGATTGTTGAAGCTATTGAAATCTTGATTTAATGGTGGATGGAGAAGTGGCAGGTATGAAGTATCTGTTACTTTCAAATGTCTGTCACATTCAAAGTATGTTTTCTGCAGTGATTTATTTATTTGCATAATGACATTATGATGCAGTTTGCATGCTATCAAGAGATTAAAATTGTACTATCCCTTAGTCTTCCTCTTGCTATTATTGATCTATACACCTACTCCCCAGTTTATCTCAATCTTTCTACTGGCTTCTCCATCCCACTTATTCCTTCCCAGAAATATCAATAAAACCTTGAGTTAATGGACTTTGTCCATTATTTGGGATAGGATATTTGGATTTAATTTTGTCATTGTTGTCAGGCTTTGGCAGATGCCTAAACTAATAATGATTTGTTTCCAATTCTCAAAGAGTTTATTTAATAAGATTTATTGAGATGAATTTATTGAATAGAATTACAAAAATTCCAGAAAGTGAACTAATGCTCAATTTAGAATCAACATATTTTGTATTGATTTGGATGAAGGTTTCCTGCATCCCTCTGTTTCATAAACTTAGGATGCACTGCAGAGAAAATGTTTCTCTTCATCAGTAGTGGGCAAGCCTGACTCTGTTTTTTATATGAAAGTTGCTTGAGCTCATTAAACTGAGGTCTATAAGCTTGAGATTTTATTGTATTTAAACACTCATAGTCTGTGTTGCTGTTAATAGAGCTGATTTGTAGTCTAAAACTTGAAAGCAATAAAATTGTTTAATTTTGTTCTAAATTTATACTGTGGTAAACAGCATATAGTTTAATTAAAAATAAGTTAAATAACTGGGAATAAGTTATTTGTATGGATCCAATTTATTTTCTTGTCTGTAATTGTCTGACTATTAGCTATAAAAATATGAAGTTGCATAATCAGATTATATTGGCCTAGAGTTATTAATATGTGGTATTATTTTTTATTTGTTGCAGGGAATGGGCTAACCGAGCTTCATCTGTCCATTTTCTAAGAATTTTAATTTGTATAAGATTATTAATGAGAGACCCATGCTATCAGGTTGGCTTGCCTTTACTTTACCTCTTAAAAACATTCAGCATTACATTCTATAACACAAGTGTAACTACTAGTTAATTATTAATGCAAGTCAGTGGCTTTTCTAGTAACAAGTTATATTTCCGTATGTCATTTGTCCAATCTAGTTAGTAAATTATATTCTGATTATTGTCGTGGTAATATGGAATGATTTGGTGAATGCATTTTCAGTTTGTCAGCATTGTTCTAAATCTATAAATAAATTTAAAGCAACTTATTATTTTCACTATTGCAGTAAGGTACATGTCCATAAAAAAGTACTCTTTTTTGTTACATTGAATTAATTGAATAAAGTATTAAAAAGATTTTAACACTTTATTCAATAAATAAATAATTTCTTGTTATTTATTAAATAACATTAAAGCATTAAAACATTTTAATGCTTTATTCAATAAATAAATAACAATTCAACAAAGCAATTAATTCAGCAAAGCAATAAAAGCAGCAGTATGGTTTTCAATTCTGCTGAATTGGTCTAAACCAGGGGTGCGGCCCGCTGGCCTTGAGTTTGACACCCCTGGTCTAAACCAATTTTCTGTTTGCCAATATGGACTCAAATGCAGGACCCTAAAACCAATAATCAAGGCTTACTGTAGTAATTATTTAAAATGTGCACTATAGGAATTCCCTCCAGAAAATAATGGGAGGGACTCCTACAAACTAAACTATGCACCCATATATTTCAGGAAAGGAGAAAAATTATATAGTCATACATATACATAGGTGATAGATGATGAAAGCATAGATATTCATAATTGGCAAACCTCAAATTACTTCCCCGCTCTTCTACTGTTACCATACCCATGAAAGAATCATTGTCTGATGCATATCAGTTACATTATCATAGAAATTCATAAATCTGAGTACCAAGCACTTCAAGGTTGCTCCAATTAGCACACATTCCTTCTATGTTTCTGCCTTGCTAATATGCTCCTCCAAGAATTTATTTCCTCATACAAGCAATTCTTTGAAAATTTATTTACCCTATCTCTAAAAACATGGGAGTGTTATTAGGTGGCATACAAATAAAAAGAAAAATAATAAAAAACTCCTGTTCTTCTGGTTTCAAATACTGACTCTCACACAATTTTATTTATTTATTTATTGATTGATTGATTGATCAAATTTTGAAACCACTCATTTCTCTCATAGAAGGACTCTAGATGGTGTACAAAAATATTAAAACATGAAATAATATTTAATATTTAATATTTAATATTAAATAGTTAAATAATAAAATTTAAGAAGAGGTAAGGATGATTAAAATTCAACATTAAAAATTAATTAAAAGGCAGGGACGTGGCTTTCAGGCACTAACCAGTCATAGGGCTGCATGCTTCTCTGAAAGCCTAAAGCAAGACAGCAGAGCCATGTTTTCAAATCTTTCTGAAAGGCCAAAAGAGTAGAGCCCACCTCACCCCTGGGGGAGAGTGTTCCAGAGGATGGGGGTAACTCTCTCTTCCAACCTGTTGGAATTCTTTTACTGACAAGGTCCGCAACATATCCTCCCTGCCTGACCAAATGGAACAGGCTGATGTAACAGGAAGAACACAGTTCTATAGATAACCTGGCTCTGTGCATGTAGGACTTCAAAGGTCATAACAACACCTTGAATTTGACCTGGAAGCAAAATGCTACTCAATGAAGCTTATGCAGTAAAAGTATGCATAATGTGTCTAACATTGTTGGTTATCTAACACTGCTTGTGCAGCTGCATTCTATACCAGCTAAAGCTTCCAGATACTTTTCAAGGGTAGCCCCATGTAAAGCTCATTGCAATGGTCCAAATGGGAGATGATCAGGGCATGAGTGATAGAGCAGCGAGCCTCCTTACTCAGGAAAGAGCACAATTGGCACACAACATTAAGTTGAACAAAGGCTCTATTAGCCACAGCTGATAACTGTTTTTGAGCTAGAGCCATGAGTCCAAGAGGACCCCCAGATTATGCACTGAATCAGTCTGGGGTAATGGACACCATCCAAGACCAAAGATGGTAAACTCCCAGATGCAGGGCCTACCCACAGTCACTCTGTCTTACCAGGATTCAGTTGAAGTCTGTTGTTCCCCACAGCCTCCAGGTATCACAAAAGAACTCCCACAGCGTCACTCATTTTGCCCAGGACAGAGATATATAACTGGGTGTCATCAGTATACTGATGATATTTTGTCCCATGGCAACAGATGATTACCATGATGTAATCGTTTACCATGATCATTACCATGATTTACCGTTTGATGTAAATATTAAAAAGGTGCAGACAAAGCACCAAGCCCTGCAGCACCCCACAAAGCAGGGGCTGTGAGTTGGATCTCTTGCTTCATATCAATACCAATTGAGATCACCATCAGAGGAAGGAGATTAACCCAGTACAGACACCCTCAATTCCCTAAGTCAGACAAAAGATACTATGGTCAATGGTATAAAAAGTTGCCAAGAGGTCAAGAAGAGCAGGAATGGATGCATTACCTCCATCCAGCTCGCCCCCAGATGAGTTCACAGTTTACTCAAGGTCAAAGAAATAACAACAGTCAAAGTATGCAAACTAAAACAGTGTCTGACAGACACTTGCCTGAATGATTTACTGTTAATAGGAGCATGTAACAGGAGTATACTTGGATTTCAGTAAGACATTTGACAAAGTGGACCACAGCCTATTTCTTGATAAGCTAGAAAAATGTGGGATAGACAGCATCACCACCAGAAGAATTTGTAACTGATTGACAAACCACGCTCAATAGGCAGTGCTTAATGGAATTACATCTACATAGAGGGAAGTAAGCAGTGGGGTACTCCCAAGGTTCTGTTTTAGACCCAATACTCAGTATCTTCATAAACGATTTAGATGAGGGAATAGAAGGGGGCTCATCGAATTTGCAGATGACGCCAAATTGGCAGGAATAGCCAAAACCCCAGAAGATAGGCCCAAGATCCAGATGGATCTTGACAGACTTGAACACAAGTCCTATCTAACAAAATAAATCCAATGTTGAGAAAAAGAAAATTTTGCACTTAGGTAAGAAAAACCAAATGCACAGGTTCCAAAGCACCAGAAGGCAAGACAAGAAACAATGGATGGAAACTAATAAAGTAGAGAACCAACCTGGAACTAAGGAGAAATTTCCTGACAATGAGAACTATCAACCAGTGGAATGGCTTGCCTATAGAAGTTGTGAGTGCTCCATCACTGGAGGCTTTTAAGAAGAGAATGGACATCCATTTGTCCAAAATGGTATAGGGCAGTGATGGCGAACCTTTTTTGGTTCGCGTGCCAAAAGGGTGCGTGTGCGTGCGCTAACGTGCACGCACGTACCCACACCCATTCCCTCCCCCGTGCATGCGCACAACCCCTGCGCTGCCCCCTGCGCATGCGCACAACCCACCCACCCCCGCTGCCCCCCGCACATGCGCACAAGCCTCACTGAAGCCTGGGACGGTGAAAAACGGCCAAACGGGCAAACCGGAAGTTCGGAAAAACGGACTTCCAGTTTGCCCGTTGGGCTGTTTTTCGCACTTCCCCAAGGCCAAAAATCATCTGGCCAGCACGCGCATGCATGCTGGAGCTGACATAGGGCAACACCTTGCGTGCCCTGCGATATGGCTCCGCGTGCCACCTGTGGCACACGTGCCATAGGTTCGCCATCACTGGTATAGGGTCTCTGCGGAGCAGGGGTTTGGACTAGACAACCTAAAAGACCCCTTCCAACTATGATGATGATGGTGATGTAGAAGAATAGTATGAAATAGTCCAAGATTCTAAGAACCAGATCATGGTTGTCAACCAATCCAAAGGTCATAATTTCACATGCAGAATCCATACAAATGCCATAAAGAGCCATAGGTGAATTGGATGTTTCTTGCAGGATTGCCTCTTAAATCAGGCTGCAGCCAACTGTCACTATCAAGATATTAACTACCTTCTTGGCTAGATGCCTGATGGAATGTCTCTGCTCTCCTCTGCACTCACTGGGTGCTAGGGCTTGAAGAACCCATATCATTATTATTTCTTTGGCTTTGCATCTTGTGACACTCATACTCCACAGGTTATGCTGGAGTGACTTCTTCAAAGTCAAGGTCAGTGTCTGAGTCATGACCCATGACAAAACCCAAGAATGCAGAACAACAGTCACTTGACATCTCAGAGCCATCTTGCTTATTCATCATGGGATCTCCAAGGCTGATGGGGGGGAAAAAACATGTTTTAGTTTTAGGGACTTTTCAGAGGGCAAGCAGGGATGAGATCAGTTTCATCTCAGGTGAAAGGATATTCCAGAGGGCAGGGGCCACAGCAGTAAAGGCATGCTGTCTGGGTCCTGCCAGATGGAATTCCTTAGTAGGCAGGACAGACATTATACCCTTCCTGCTAAACCTAATGAAATAGTAAATATAATTGGAAATACATTTGACATACTTACCTTTGTTTTCTCTTCTTTAGGAAGTTCTTCACAGTCTGGGTGGAATTGACAGTTTAGCACAGGTACAGTTATTCTAAAATAAATTATTGCTTTTTATACATAGTTTCAAAAGAGTAGCCCCATGGTGAGATAGACGGCAAATAAATTTAATCAAATAAATAAATGAATAAATAAATTTTCTGTTTTCAGGGGATCACTAAACAAAGGCTGTTCAGCTTTTGAGATAATCAAAAAAGATTGAGATAAACAAAGATGAAAATATTTATGAAATCTAAATGTAGCCTTGGGAATGAGAAAGGGACAAATGAACTGTTAAAGGAGAATTTTGTTTGGTATAAAATGTAATAGAGAAAAATTCCGAAAGGCTTTCAAGATTCTGCTACGATACCCAGCAACTATAAAGAAACATTTCTGAAATCCTGCTGTTCCTCTTTTTTGGACTTCATCTACCTTAAACTGGAAAGCCTCTGAGTTATTTTTTTATGAAACGCCTTTAATTATTTGTTCATCTCTTTCCTATTCCCAGGACTATATCCCATTAAACAATGAAGGAGAAATTAAAAAGTGCCAAACTATCCAAAGGGTCAAAATGCTCAATCCCTGCTATATACTTTGCTATTTAAAATTAAAAATAAAACAAAATTTAAAAATTAAAAATCATCATATTTATTTTGGAAGCTCCGAGGTATTTCTGGGTTGAAAGGATTAACCAGTGACATTACTGTTGCCCGGGGGACACCCAGCTGGGGGCTCCTTTCATGTCCCCGTTAATGAGCCCACAGAAGTGGTACCCATTTATCTATTCGGCATTTGCACGCTTTTGAACTGCTAGGTTTGCAGGAGCTGGAGCAAATGATGGGAGCTCACCCCGCTACACAGCAGCATTTGGGTCTTGAATGCAGGCTTGCAGATTGTCAACCCAGTGTTCTAACTACGTAAGCCATTTATTTAATAATTAAATAAATTAAAAAGAAAAAAACTCAAAGGGCAGACTTGATGGGTCACTAGGTCTGTTTTTGTCATCGGTTTTCAAGATTTTTATATTTCTGTTAGAGTGATGAGATCTGGGTCATATTATTGTTGGACTGTGTTTAAGTCAGACAAGCTCAGTATTGAGCTAATGCAAAGATCACTAAATATTTTAATACACAGTGAACATTCAGAATTTGAAGAACGTTATGGCAACTCACAAACAGGCAAATAGTAACATTCTACAGCTGGGCTGAGAGTAATTCCCAATCATTTTATTATTTCAAACTAACAGAAAGTTGGATATATTGTAAAAATAAATATATTATGTAAAAAAGAAAAAGCTCCTTTGGGAAAAATGTGGTCATCTTCATGTTGGGAATGTCAGACCCATAGGATTGGTCTGTCAAGTTTAAAATTATAGCATTTTACAGCCTGTAGGCCACCTTTGGTCTGCGAGCAGTCCCATTCTGGCCTGCGGCTTTGGTGGCGGGGGGCAGGGCATCGGGGTGGGGCAGCAGCAAAGGAGTGGGCACTGCGGTGCTGGTGGACGGCAAAATATCAGTGCAGCATCGGTGGGGTAGCTGCAGGAGCAGAGTGGTATGGGCCCTTCACAGCATCCTAGTTTCTAATTTTCCCTTGGAAAAATTAATTGACCATCCCTGATCTAAAGTTTATAATGTTGATGTTATCCATTCAGTCAAGTCTGAGTCTTGGTGATTCTGTGGGCCAGGTCTCTCCACTTCTTCTGATCTTGCACTAGTTCTTTGAGTTTTTCTCTGCTCTGGGTGATGACAGCTTTGGTGATGACCAGCCATTGTGTTCTTTGACTGCCTGATTTCCTTTTATTACTAACACTTCCAAATATAATTGTTTTCTCCAATGAATTCCCCCCCCCCACGAAAGATCTAAAGTGACAGACAAACAATTGTCCAGACTTTCAGATCAGAGTCTTTTCCAGTTCTACTTTCAGATGCCAGGATTTAAATCTTGATCAGCAGTTGCCAAAAATACAAAATTATTACATTAAGCTACATAATGGCCATCAAGCAAACCATCAAGAAATTATTGTTAGAAATCTGGAAGGGAAAGACAATAACATTAAGATAATGCACTATCAATATCCCCATATACATTTCAAAGATTCTGAATTCCTTGTATGCAGTAAAATTTCTAAGCCATCGGAGTTATGCCTAAAAGTTTATATTAAGATAAGCTAAGAACTGAGTAAGTGGCTTAGGAAAGAAGTAAAAGAGCAGAAAGAGGTAAATTTAAATGCTGCCTGGTTCCCAGCAATTCTGGGTGGTACTACCAAGCCATAGTATGAAACCTGACAAATGTTCTGTATTAATACTTTTTCCCCCCTGGTAATCTCAGTGTCATAATAATGAAACTTTTGTTTTATTTCTGTAATATTATTATGTGGTATGTTGTGAAAAAGTATGCCATTTACAAGTTGGGAGCATATGTGTTATAAAATGTTATCATAACCTTCTCTTGATATAATATTTTTATTGTTTTGTCATTTACAGTATATGGAAACAGTAACAAATGATTATCTTGCCTATGGAGAGGAGCAACATAACATAGACAAATTAGTCAACATGATATGTAAGTTTTAAGTAATTAGCTCCCAATAAAATGAAGTAGTAATAAAATAGGAAGATTGAATGTTGGTTGAAATATTCAGTATTTCTAAGATTTCTTAAAATGGAATTTGCTCTAACACAGCAAGTAACACTAAATAAACAAATGAGACTGTAAGTCTTAAAGAAATACCAAAATTAAACCTGGTTCAATCTGACCCAGTAAAACCATAGATTTTTACTTAGGAATAATGAGGTTACACTAATTTAAATGGCTTTTTCTAAACATGGCTGAACATATTTCACTTTTTGATTTAATGCATTTGAAGGAGAGCCACACGGGACAGTCAAAAAAGGACTGCAGCTATGTGATTAAATTTCTGTCCATTTTTTAAAAATGCACTAATTTGTTTTAAAATTGGCAAGTCCTTGCAGGGTCATGATCAACTTGATTTTTTAAACATTCCCATCCCTGCAGACATCTCATTCTGAATCTTAAGTCTGACATTGAATCTTCAAAATCATATCTTAGAATCAATTAAGTTCTGAAACAGATTGCTATTTTGTAAATATACCATGAATTTTTCTCCTCAAAATTATTCAGAATAAGAATTTTATATGAGAGACATATATTTTATTCAGTTTCTTTAATTCACAGATATTATTCAAAAACTTTCAGCGGTTAAAGATCAAAGAGAATGGGTTACAGCCAGTGGAGCACATAAGGTAAATGAATTAATGAAATGAAACTAATCAGTTTCTTTGAAACTTATTCTTTTCTTTTTAGGTTTAGATTAAAAATAGAATCTCTCAAATGAAAATTACTGCAAGATCCAATCTGGGTTGGTCATCAGGACCAGAGGTTTACTCTTCTGAGCTTTCAGGCTCATGCTGGAGCCCATCCACAGGGAACTTCTCTCTATTGGTCTACTGTGTGACCATCGTTCTCATCTGGCACACTATATGGCAGGGTGAGAACCCACTGTAGTATCCAGTAAGCTAAACAACTGGACAGAAGGTACCTATGTGAACAAATCAGGCAGAATGGATACCCACAAGCATTTATTTCAAGAAGCCCATTCCTCACACAAAGGAGAGAAAGGAAGAAAGATGGTACACCAGATAAAGACAGAATGCACCAATTACCACAACAAACAAGAGGAAAACCTATGCACGAAATCCACCCGCGCCTTCTATAATTTTGTAAATAACAAACTTAAAGACTCGAGATCCATCCCACCCCTAAAAGGACCTAATGGTAAAGACTGTAACGATGAAGCCATTAAAGCCAACCTCTTTAACACGTTCTTCGGTTCACTCTTTGTAAACAGCAATGGCTCATGCCCCACATTTCCTAGTTGTACCACAACTAATTGCAATGATCTACTACATATCGATTTTACATAAGAAAACGTTGAAAAAGCACTACGCAGCCTAAAACCATCTCTATCTATTGGACCTGATGGACTATGTGCCTACTTCTTAAAAAAGCTTTCCACTGCCATAGCTGAACCTCTAAGCATAATCTATGAAAAATCTTTCAGGACCAGCTCCTTACCCAGCCTATGGTCACTAGCCACGGTCATCCCTATTTTCAAAAAGGGTGACCCCAGCCTAGTTGAAAATTACAGACCAATCTCTTTATGTTGCGTCAGCTGCAAAGTCATGGAATCAATCATAAACCAATCCATTACCCTCCACTTAGAGACAAACAACCTACTCTCTAACAAACAATATGGTTTCAGAAAAAAATTATCCTGTAATCTGCAACTCCTACACTGCAAAAACATATGGACTACACAATTCGATCAGGGCAAAGCAATAGACGCAATTTACATAGACTCCTGTAAAGCCTTTGATTCAGTGGTACACGACAAACTACTTCTAAAACTAAAATTTTATGGCATTTCTGGACCCCTGCATAAATGGATAGCTGCATTCCTGTCAAACAGGCAACAAGTGGTCAAAATAGGGAGCACCCTATCAAATCCTGTACCTGTTAACAGCGGTGTCCCCCAAGGCAGCATTTTAGGACCAACACTCTTTACATAAAGACCTTTGCGATCATATTAAAAGCAACCGTTCTCTTCACTGATGATGTAAAACCATTCAACACCACCGACAATGCTGCTATCCTTTAAAAAGACCTTGACTGTGTGTCAGAATGGTCAAACAAGTAGCAACTTCAAATCTCAACCAACAAATGCTCTGCCTTACACATTGGCAAAAAAAATCAAAACATAAAATACAAGTTGGATGGACACGACCTTGTAGACGACCCTCACTCTGTTAAGGACCTTGGAGTACTCATCTCTAATGATCTAAGTGCCAGAGCCCACTGTAACAACATTGCCACAAAGGCATTAAGAGTTGTTAACCTAATCTTGCGTAGCTTCTTTTCTGGTAATATTGTACTTCTAAGTAGAGCATACAAAACATTTGCTAGACCAATTCTCGAATACAGCTCATCTGTCTGGAACCTGCACTACATATCGGACATTAATACAATTGAGAATGTCCATAGACCAATTCTTGAAT
Organism: Thermophis baileyi; assembly: GCA_003457575.1. Taxonomy (NCBI): domain Eukaryota; kingdom Metazoa; phylum Chordata; class Lepidosauria; order Squamata; family Dipsadidae; genus Thermophis; species Thermophis baileyi. The sequence goes on from QLTV01001233.1 coordinate 984,715, forward strand.
ACAGCGCATCTGACTGGAACCCACACTACGTATCGGACATTAATACAATTGAGAATGTCCAGAGATATTTCACGAGAAGAATCCTCCACTCCTCTGTTCGCAACAGAATACCTTATGCAACCAGACTTGAAATTTTGGGCTTGGACAATTTAGAACTACGTTGCCTTCGGTCTGACCTAAGTGTAGCACATAAAATTATCTGCTACAATGCCCTACCGGTCAATGACTACTTCACCTTCAACGCAACAATACACGAGCACACAATAGATACAAACTTAAGGTAAACCGCTCCAAACTCGATTGCAGAAAATACGACTTCAGCAACAGAGTGGTCTATGCCTGGAATGCACTACCTGACTCTGTGGTTTCTTCCCCAAACCCCCAAAACTTTAACCTTAGACTATCTACTGTTGACCTCATCCCATTCCTAAGAGGTCTGTAAGGGGCGTGCATAAGAGCACCAATGTGCCTACCATCCCTGTCCTACTATCCCCATGTATTCGTAACCATATCATGTATTCATAACCATGTTTATACATTCATGTATTCACAAACATGTTTATACTTTCTCTGCAATCTTATATATGCTTGACAAAATAAATAAATAAAATTTTTAGGCCATCACCCCTTCCTTAGTGCACATCAAGGTGCCTTACATGGCCTGCATGCAGTGCCTTTGGATGGGATATTTGCCCCTTCCAGAGCATAGCATTTGAAGCCATCTTTGGGCTATTTCAGCTTCAGAAGGGCACTGAGATACAAGCAGAGGTATATGGACATGTGTTTGGGAAACAGTAGGCCATCCTCCCACCAAGACCATGTACTTCTTAGCCAAATAAAAAAAAAATCTCAGCATGTAATAGGAAGCAGATCTGATACTGTTTTATTTAAGGTCTATGCCTGGAATGCACTACCTGACTCTGTGGTTTCTTCCCCAAACCCCCAAAACTTTAACCTTAGACTATCTACTGTTGACCTCATCCCATTCCTAAGAGGTCTGTAAGGGGCGTGCATAAGAGCACCAATGTGCCTACCATCCCTGTCCTACTATCCCCATGTATTCGTAACCATATCATGTATTCATAACCATGTTTATACATTCATGTATTCACAAACATGTTTATACTTTCTCTGCAATCTTATATATGCTTGACAAAATAAATAAATAAAATTTTTAGGCCATCACCCCTTCCTTAGTGCACATCAAGGTGCCTTACATGGCCTGCATGCAGTGCCTTTGGATGGGATATTTGCCCCTTCCAGAGCATAGCATTTGAAGCCATCTTTGGGCTATTTCAGCTTCAGAAGGGCACTGAGATACAAGCAGAGGTATATGGACATGTGTTTGGGAAACAGTAGGCCATCCTCCCACCAAGACCATGTACTTCTTAGCCAAATAAAAAAAAAATCTCAGCATGTAATAGGAAGCAGATCTGATACTGTTTTATTTAAGCATGAACCAAGCCTGATGATGGCATATAGTTCTTGGTTTTATACACCATTTGATTCTTACTTACGTGTGTGGGAAATGTATTCTTTCTTCCTTTTAATATGACTCAAAGCAGTACAGAGGTATGGGTTTACTTCTTGAAATACCTAAATTAGTTTACTAGATTATTTTAGAACTTAGCAGTTTCTAATACTATTGTGTAAGAAATATTTAAAACTTACTTTTTAAACACAATGTTCATTATAGCTTCTAGAAGAACATTTTCAAATTTTTTTCCTACTTGCTTTTGCAGACTTTGATTAATTTACTAGGAACTAGAGAAAATAATGTGCTAGTAGGTTCACTGCTTGCTCTCACAAGCTTGGCAGAAAGGTAAGCTTCAGTTTCTTGGCTGTTTTATTCCTTACATTTATCATGACATCTTCCTCTTAATGATTATGACAAATAAATTTAAAACAAATCATTTTTCTTTTGTGTTTATTTTTGATATTCTAATAGAGGCATGTTTATCCTCTGGGGGCTGTGTCAGGTGCCATGTTGTACTTCCAGACACTAACTTGCCTGAGTATGTAAATATATGCAGACAAATGCACACAAACACATTACCCCAGCTTGCATGTATATGTATACATATACTACATGGCCAGATTTTTTATAGAAATGACTGAGTGCATTTTCACAAATGAAATTAAGTGAATTAATGCTTAAATAAATAAGTTATGTTGATTGTTGATTGCAACATCAAATGAAAATTTTCAGATATGAAACTAGGTATATGAGCAGTTTTCATATATCAAATATTCTTTCTAATGGGGATAATTTATATATTCAAGTTACATATCAAAAAATCTACAGTAAGATGTTTATTCATATATGTCTTATGACAATATTTTCTTCTGCTTTCAGTTCAGATTTATATTTATGATTTTTGTCAATTAAATACTGTAGTAAAATAAGGGGGAGAGTAAAGAAATTGAGGTGAATAAATATGGACTGAATTCAAAATTGAATGTCTAGTGTGAATGAAGTATGTTGAGATAGTTTGGTCGTATACAGGCAACCCAAGCTTTACAAACAGTCACTTAGCGACTAGTCAAAGTTACGACAGACCTCTCAAAAGCTACCTATTTCCGGAGTTCTGTCAGCTGCATATATCCTCCCAAAGTCACATGACTGCATTTTGGGTGCTTGGCAACTGATTTCCCTTTCTGTGATTTACTGTGATTTTTGCTGATTTCTGACCTTTCTAGGTAGTTTCTAGCAAAAAAAAAAAAATCACCATAGGAATACATGGATTTGCTTAACTACTGCAGCGTTCATTTAACAATACTGCATTCACATAATAACACTGCCATTTGCTTAATGATCTCTGTAAATAAAGTAATAAAATCGGGTCAGTTACATGGGTGTCTTGACTTATGATGATTATGACTTACAGAAATTCCAGTGTCCATTAAGGTTTTAAGTCAAGGATTACCTGTAGAGACAATGAAATGAGGACTGAATTGCAAAATGAATAAATGATAGAAAAGTGAATAGGTCAAAAGGAACAGGAAAAAGTTGTAGTAAGACTTCCTTCCTGAGAGAAGAAAGAGATGAGAGTTTTAAAGAATGAAAGATAATATATGAAGTAGTGGAAAAATGTGGTAGAATCAGAGATGACTTGAAGAGTAGAAAGTGTGGAAAGGTGTAAAGAATGGTTTGGTGTATATGCTATTAAATATTACTGGTGTAAGCTATGTTCACTTTGCCTTTTAATTTCTTTGGATTTCTATTTCTAATTTTGTTTCTGTACTATGCATAATGTTACTATAGTGGAGCGAGGGGGATATACTGTTTATATTATGTACTTTTGTCATACTTCAAATTGTAATAATGCAGTCAAATAAGTTGGTAGATAACTTTAGGGCAGTGATGGCTAACCTTTTTCTCATCACGCGCTGAAAGTGCGTGCGTGCCGGCAATCATAATGCAATGCGCATGTGGCACCCCGCCCATGCGCATGCGACCCCCCCGTGCATGCACCCGGGACTCCGCCCCCGTGCATGTGCACATGACACCCCGCGCTCCCCCCTGCGCATGTGTGCGCGACCCCACACCCCGTTTTGGGCCTAGCAGGCCTCCCTGCAGCCTTCTGGGACCAAAAATGGGCTGCGGGGGGGCGCGCTGCACCCCCCCATGCTCCCCGTGCATGCACGCATGACCCCCCCACCACTCCCTGCACATACGCATGCATCTTCCACATGCACCCCGCCCTCCGTGCATGCGCAGCAAATACCCGAAAATCAGCTGGCCGGTGGGAGGTGCATGCGCATGCGCAGTGGAGCTGAGCTGGGTGACAGCTTGTGTGCCCGCAGAGAGGGCTCTGTGTGCCACCTGTGGCATGCGTGCCATAGGTTCGCCATCATGGCTCTAGGGAATCTAGTATATATATTTTTTTCTTTGTTCTAAAATGCACCCGCTTATTTGAAACAAATTAGAATTATTTTATTAAGATGCATGATTGAACTAGTGTAGGCTACTGTGAGGGGCGTTTGTTTGTTTGTTTGTTTGTTTACTTATTTATGTATTTGTATTGGTCTAACTACACTGTTTAAGTAAGATACAGATATCCTCAACTTATGACCGCATTTGGGACTGGAATTTCAATCGTAAGTTGTGATGATTATAAGTCAAGGCACACATTTAACTGGACACAATTTAATGACTGTTTTTTATGGCACCCGTTAAACAAATCATGCAGCAGTCTGAATTATGTGGTTGCTAAGCAAATTACATGATTGTAAGCCTCAATTCACTCCCAAATGCACATTTTTTTCAGAAAAGCAGCAAAAACACTGAAAACTGATTAAAACCACTACAAACCAGCATAAAAACATTGCAGATCATGGTCACGTGACCGCAACCAGCCGTATGTGCGAACTGGTTGCCAAGCGTCCAAAATGCAATCGTGACTGCAGGGACATTATCCTTATGACTCAGAGTTGGTAAAAATTGGTTGACAAGTCAAAAAAATAAAGTATTTTACTTAATAAAAGAAAAAATGAAAGACAGAGAAAGACAGAGAGACTATAACTATTTCATAGCTTCTCAGACTAGCCTCCAGATGAACTAGAATGATGTTCTATCACTAGTGTTGAAGTAAAATTGAGGTGCCAGTCAAGCCAACTTCTGGATTAGCTACCTTGTCTTTCAGCAAAGGCAGGTTGTCACAATGTCACAGCCAGTGATCCATACTTAAAGGCAACAGGTGTGTGTGTGTGTGTGTGTGTGTGTGTGTGTGTGTGTGTGTGTGTGTGTGTTCTAATATATTTGCTTTTAAAAGGGAGAGGCTATTATTACCAGGCACGCGCTACCAACTCTCTTGTGCTTTTTGATTACTATAGTAGTGTCAGAGACATAATGTAATCTGCTTTCTGAAACATTCAAATTATGGGCTCTACCCATGACCAGGAGTCCCAATTTTAATCATACTAGAGATTCAGTGTGTATAAATTACAAGGTCATTATGGAGAAGCTGCTCCAGAATTAGATAGCATGTAGTTTTCCCAATTTCATTCATGCCAACCCAGGAAATAGCGTGAAAATTGCTGAAGTTGGGGTTCAGTGGCTCCAAGATTTCATTTCTCTAAAGGAACGCAAATCATATATTATTGACTCTGAAACTTCAGAAATCATACACTCAGTAACATACTTAGGATAATATTCAAATTCAGTTCAGTTTTCAAAAATATTCTCCCTAATGTTTTTATTGTAGCCCTGAATGTCGTGAGAAAATAAGTGAGCTGAATGTTGTCGAAAATTTATTGATGATATTGCACGAATACGATTTGCTCTCTAAAAGGTAGGATATGTTATTTTCATATGTCAATTTACTTTTGTGTTGATGATTTCCAGATATTTAGCTAATATACATTCAAATTATTATATCTCTGAAGTTGTTCACTTAAAACTTTTGAAGTATAATATGAGAGAATCCCCAAATCTGATATTATAGTGAGATATAGTATACCTTACTTAGTGGAAGTATTTAGTGGAAGTATTAACCATGAAAGTGACTGAATTAAACTGATAATGCGAAGATCTAGTTTAAAATATGCCATTAGCCCTAGCACTTCACTGAGTGATTTGGACTAGTTCCTCTTTTTAACCCCCAAAATTTCACAGGATTGTTATGAGAAAAAAATAGAAGAAAGGAATATTAAATGCAGTGCTGTAAGCTCTTAACTGAATGTTAGAATCTCAATGTAGTAAATAAAATATTTTTGTTCCTATGGTCCATTCCAGCCCCTTAGATGGCAGACCTTGAATGGCCCTGCATTGTTAGTGCTGCTGAACACCAAGTTGGTCTACAATAAGGCCACCCTCATTCATAATTTGATTGTTGATGAAAAGACCAACTTGCTATTCATTATCGAGACCTGGCTGGGATAAGAGAAGCAGATTCCAGTTCCTTAGTATCCAGCTGTATTCCAGGTGTGACACCAGCCAAAACCTCAGGGTAGAAACAATGGAATAGCAGTGGTCACCCCAGATACTTGGGAGGCATTCAGGAAAACTTCTTTTCAGATTGTTGTGTGAGAAACCCTTTTTGTTAAGTTGGATGCTAATGGCATCAGTTGGGACTGCCGTTGTTGTACTAGCTTCCATATTGTGTAGCAACTCCCTGCCTGAGCTTCTTGACTGGCTGATTGGCAGATCAGTTCCCCAAGTTTATGGTCTGGTGTGGACTTCATTTGACTTCTCTGGGCATGGGGTCTGAGATAGCTGAGAAGTTTATGGCTACCATAATAACCATAGGATTATTCCAAGCCACCCAGGGCCCAATATTATAGTGGTCATTCACCTTAGGTGTTTTTTATGTCAGAGCAGCAGCAGGATGCTCTGGATTTGGGGAAAATGTTGTTTTCTCTCCTGTTATCTCCTATCATTCTCTGGAGCAACCCTCCTCTGCAGAGAGACTGGGCCTATTAGATTGGTCCACCCCAAAGAACAAATGGACTTGATTATCAGAGAGAGCTTGGGGTTGTTCTAGAATGTCTGCTATATAATCCATCTGAAGTCTTGATAGCTGCTTGGAATGGGAGAGTAGTTTTGGTTTTGGACTAAATTGCATTTAAGCAACCTCTCTGCACTCATAGTTAATAGAACTCTCTATGCTATACCGAAGAGTTAAGGGATCTAAAGAGGGTTAAGAGATGCCTAGGATGTCACTGGCAAACAATAAGGAGTAAAACAATTAAACATGATCTAAAGCTACTATTGGAGCTTACTTCATGATGGTAAAGGTGGTAAAATTTTATCATTTCCCCATTCATTATAGAATCTGCATATAACTGCCCAGAAGTCTTGTTTCAGTGACCCTGTCCCTCCTTTGAGGGAGTATCCACCTATAGGGTTGCTGTGAGGAATGTCCTGCATATCTCATATCTCTCTACATTGGATTCCAGCCTTTGGGCAGAACCAGGGGAAGTTATAGGGGCTGAATTGTGCAATTATCTGGGGGAACTTTGATTCTGTTGAAGGTGCAGAAGGATTGTTGCAGCTGCTAGTTTGGCCTCTTCTGTGTTAATTCTGCACCCTTTGTGGTTGGTCAAGGCTTCCTGGGAGAGGATGCGTGATTGGGTCTGGGTGGTGGTTAATTTTTCTTTGAGGGAAGAGGTGATGGGATGCCCTCTTCTCAAGATGCCATCACTTTGTTGTTGTTAGCTGCGAAGTCGTGTCCGACCCATCGCGACCCCATGGACAACGTTCTTCCAGGCCTTCCTGTTCTCTACCATCCCCCGGAGTCCATTTAAGCTCACGCTGACTGCTTCAATGACTCCATCCAGCCACCTCATTCTCTGTTGTCCCCTTCTTCTTTTGCCCACAATCTTTCCCAGCATTAGGGTCTTCTCCAGTGAGTCCTTCCTTCTCATTAGGTGGCCACAGTATCACTAAACCCAACTAATTTGAATAGTTTTCATTTAGTCTCCAACTTCTCCTTTTTTATGGGAGGTTATGAAGAGACTTGTAACATGGCAGCTTCAGAGGACTCTGGATGAAACAGATTATTTGGATTCCTTCAGTCATGCTTCAGGATATTTATGGGATTGAGACACTATTTGTTGTGCTCCCCCATCGCAAGGAGGCGGAACCAATTAAATGGTTCCGCCCCAGGCGCCTAATGGACCCGAAAGGGTTCCAAAAGGAGCTTGGGGAGATACCTGACTCCCTTGTCCACAATCCGGCAGAGTCCCTGGTGGCTGCCTGGAATAAGGCGGCATCGGGGGCACTGGACCGGATTGCGCCTTTGCGACCTCTCCATGGCGATGGATCCAGGAGGGCTCCCTGGTTTACCGAGGAGCTTCGGGAGATGAAACGCCAGAAGAGACGTCTAGAGCGACGCTGGAGGGCCAGTAACTCCGAATCTGACCGAACACTTTTAAGAGCCTTTATTAGGACTTATTTAGTGGCGATACGGGCGGCAAAATGTTCGCATTTTTCCGCACTTATTGCATCCGCTGATTCGCGCCCAGCTGCCTTATTTAGGGTGACCCGCTCTCTCCTTAATGTAGGGAGAGTGGAGGAGCCCTTGCAGGGTAGAGCTGAGGAGTTTGTACAGTTTCTGACGGATAAAGTCGCTCAGATTCGGACTGACCTGGACTCTGATTGGGCAATTCCGACCGAGATGACGGGGACAGGTCTTAGTCCTATTGTGTGGGATGAAGTTGAGCCTGTGACTCCTGAGGAAGTGGACAAGGCTGTAGGAGCGATGAGTTCCTCCACTTGTTTGTTTGACCCTTGCCCCTCCTGGCTTGTTTCAGCCAGCAAGGGGGTGACACGAGGCTGGCTCCAGGCTTTAGTCAATGCGTCCTTGAGGGAGCGGTCTTTCCCACAACCATTAAAGGAAGCGGTTGTAAGACCCCTCCTCAAGAAACCTTCCCTGGATCCAGCAGAATTAAAGAACTTTCG
>QLTV01001233.1:996255-1008721 GCA_003457575.1 Thermophis baileyi
GCAGACCCCAAGCCAGAATTTCTCCTCCCCTCTGTCCCGCACAAAAAGACCTCAAAAGGGGAGAGACTGCGGCAACACGTTCATTGCAGGTATCCAGCCCAGAAGCCGTAGTTTGAGGACCCCTGATTTAGTGAAATATAAAAAATGCAAATAATTTTTCTGCGGACCACCAAAGTTTTCTCGCGGACCACAGGTGGTCCACGGACCACCGGTTGGTGACCGCTGCTATAGTGCATGTGCCTTCCTAACCTGTTGCAAGCCTTGATTGAGCTATATGATCATTTATACATTTGCAGTTGAAGACTAATCAAGAAAAAAAGTGAAATTAGTAATAAGCTCTTAAAACATAATAGAGACATTGTGATATCAATGGTGTTCTTTTATCTGTTGCTGGTGCTCTCTCTCTCTCTCTCTCTCTCTCTCTCTCTCTCTCTCTTACTTACTTATACCTATCTATATCCATCCATCTATCCATCCATTTGATTATGGGCTACCTGATTCCTTAACAACTCGGTGTGGCTTACAGATAAAAAAAAAAGTACATAAAAAAGAAATGTTGGTGAACTGGAAGAACAAGATATTTAGTTGTAAAACGAAATGTAACTAAAGGGGAGTCCATAACCACCCTTCCCAAGGCATCTGGAGAGGTTTTACTAATTGCCAGTGGTTTCTGGATGCAATTCAAGGTGCTGGTTATTATTGTTAAATTCTTCATGATATAGAGCAGGGCTGTCAAACTCCTGGCCCACTGGCCAGATGCGTCAGGCGCTTGCCACGCCCACACCCAATTTAGTGAAAGGGGGGAAAGTCCCGGTACGTCACGTGACGCTTCCGTGACGACGTGAGTTTGACACCCTTGATATAGAGCCTGTCTATTTGAGAGACCACTTATCTATAGCTTTTTCTTCCCATCTGATACAATCAAGTAGGATAGGGGTTCTCTTAGTTCAATCTATTAAGTAGTATCATCTTACGGAACACAGAAACTAGTTTACTGTGTTGCAATACCTGCTCTCGAACAATATCCTCCCAAGATATGTGTGACTCCCACTCTTAGGATGCTAAATAAAAATGCAACACACTCTATGTTATATTGAGAAAGAAGGCCAAATTTGGGTATTTATATAATTTAGGAAGCATGCTAAATGTAACTATTGAATTAAGAATGTTTGCTTTTTTTTTTGCAGATTGACAGCAGAATTACTCCGCCTCCTTTGTGTGGAATCACAAGTCAAGGAACAAATCAAGTTGTATGAGGGGGTGCCTATTCTGCTTAGTCTTCTCCATTCTGATCATCTAAAACTACTCTGGAGTGTAGTTTGGATTCTTGTACAAATTTGCGAAGATCCTGATACCAGTGTTGAAATTCGAATTTGGGGTGGAATCAAACAGCTCCTTCATATTTTGCAAGGGTAGAGTTCTGAATTTATCTATAGTAACAGCAGAGAGAATGTGTATACTCACATACAAACTTTCAATACTTTTTTCTCAATGCATTCAGCTTGATTTCATGTGAAAATCAATTCCTATTAAAATACGTTTGTCTTTGAATGATATTGTTTTATAGAAAGATGTTCTGAGACTCACGTTATAAAAATGCAGGTATAATTTTCATTAAATATCGATATAGCAATTCCTTTAGGAAGAAGAGATTAATGTATCAGAACTCATTAAATAAATCTATACAGAATGTTCATTACTTATACAAACCAACAGGAGGCAGTATCTGACCAATTTAATCCTATATTGGGACTTGCCGTACATATGTAACTAAATCTTATTCTATAGGGTTCAACTCTATTCTTTAGAATTGCTGTTTTTAACTCAGGATGTCTGTTTCGAGAGGCCTACAGTCCCATGGATTCCATGGTTAGTCTTGCTTTGGAGAAGGATTTCTAGGATAATTCCCATGGTAGATTAAGCCACTTGCCTCGTGTGCTGCTCCTGCCCGTTTCTGAAGTTAACTTTAAAAATTCCAGTCCAGATTGTGGTGGGTTGGCAAGAGATCCACATTGGTGCTGCTCAGCCCATACAACAGCCACTCCAGGCTCTGATTGGTCATTCTTCTGTTTCTTGCCTTTCCAATTCATGCAGGGATGACAAACCTCGTTAGCTACTCTCTCTGGCCCTAACACACCCTATGAGCTTTCATAGCTGACTAGGGACTTGAACCATGAGCTTGCCAGTATTAATTCAATACCTTAACCACTACATCACACTGACTCATAATGTGCAAGGATGCATAGAACATATGCATTCATGATTCTAATTGCCGATCATCTTAGAGATATATGCAGACTGTTTCTTGTACTTTTCTAGGGAACGAAGTCTGTTTTTGGATCGTTCTTCCATTAGGAGTTTATCTAGTGCAAACATAGCTGGGAGAATCCAGCAGCTTCATTTATCAGAAGAGTTAAGCCCTCATGAAATACAAGAAAGTACATTTTCTCTTCAAGCAGGTACAGTAGTACTATGATGATTTATATCAATGAAGTTATTTGTGCCTGAACAATGCATTAAATGGTAATCAAAGACTGATGGATCAATTAAATAGTAAGTTCAGTAGGTTCTGTTACAGATATACATATGCTGATTGTCCTATAGAGCAAGGTGGGTATGAAGCCACAGACATTTTATTTTCCTCAGTCTGTAGTTTTCCCCAGATTACATAAAGTGTTAAATGTGAAAGGACCAATGAATTAATTTAAAATATTATTTTAAAACTCAAAAAGCATACAATTGATAAATACCTTCATGTATAGGAGCAGTGTAAGATAATTTTTTGGTGATTTATTTTAGCCTGTTGTGCTGCAGTTACTGAATTGGTCCTTAATGACACCAATGCCCATCAAGTAGTACAGGTGAGAAGTCTTTAAATACCTTTGAGATTTAACTTTTTATTTGTACTTCTATAATGCACGTTTCTTGGAATAGAAATAGTATTGGTTAAAAATATACTGCTGTTCACTCATATAAGGACTGGAGGGCCTATATTTGCCATTTTATCATTTTATAATTAAGTAGTGAATTCACTACCTGACTCTGTGGTTTCTTCCCCAAACCCAAAAAACTTTAACCTTAGACTGTCTACTGTCGACCTCACCCCATTCCTAAGAGGTCTGTAAGGGGCGTGCATAAGCGCACCAGCGTGCCTACCGTCCCTGTCCTACTGTCCTATTGTCCTCATCTATCTGTATTCACTTTGATTATGTTTATGTTTATACCTATACCTGCTATCTTGTACATGTTTGACAAATAAATAAATAAATAAATAAAGATAATTAAGTACTGTGTGTAATTTGAATTACTGAAGACATGCTATTGATATCTGCCTCAGCATGGCTGCCTCATGGCTAACTTATATAGAGAACAAGAATGTATCTTAAAGAGCAAGTGTATCGGCTAAAGCCTGTTTAACTTGCAGGTCATGCTGCAAAATGAAAAGTATCTGTCTTTGCTGATAATTTTGCAATAGACAATAAATTCCTCATGTGAATCTGACAGACTATTAGGAATTCTTCCTTATTACTAAATGTTTGATTGTTCTCTGAAATGTTATTCCTCCATATATACTTTTTAGGAGAATGGGGTATATACAATAGCAAAGCTGCTTTTACCTAATAAGCAAAGGAATATAGCAAAGGCTAATTTATTACAGGTAATCCTTTTTATTTATTTATGGATTTTCACTGCAAATAGTTGCAGTTTTGAAACAGAGATAATGTGGTTTATTATGCATTTCTTTATTGCCTTTTGAATAAAGAGCAAGATAATCAAGAAAAATCCCTCCCTCCTTCCCTCCTTCTCTCCCTATGCCTTCTAAGGCAGTTTAATAAGTTTAATGTAATTAATTTTAATGTTAATAAGAATATATAAGACCAGAAAAGCCAAAAAACTGCTAATAGTTTCATAAACCATCCTGCACTACTAAATACTAAAATTGATATTCTTCTACCGGTAGTATTACAATGTTTTACTCCATTAATGTAAAAATTGCTCAGGCTTTTAGCTTGTTACTGGCATTGAATCTTTAAACAAGAGAAATCAAATGTGGCTTCCAATCCTGTATGGAATTACTTCTATGCATTTTTCTCATTCTAGTGTTATGCATTCAGAGCCCTGAGATTTCTTTTCAGTATGGAAAGGAATCGACATCTTTTTAAAAGGTATGCTGAAGACAAGCTATATTCCAATATTATTTTCCTTTGAATAAATGTGTGTATATTACAGTGATGGCAAACCTTTTTCTTCTTGCGTATCAGCACACAACCCCCCCACGCGCGCCACACTGCGCATGCTTGCATCCCCGTGCATGTGCCCCCCCCCCGTTGGGCCATTTTTCACCCTCAGGCGAAAAATTGCCCAACGGACAAACCAGAAGTTTGGAAAAACGGACTTCCAGTTTGCCCGTTGGGCTGTTTTTTGCCCTCCGGAGGCTTCAGGAGGCTTCCCTGAAGCCTCCAGAGTGCGAAAAAAGGCCTAATGGGCAAACCAGAAGTTCGGAAAAACAGACTTCGGTTTGCCCGTTGGGCCGTTTTTCGCCCTCTGGAGGCTTCAGAGAAGCCTCCTGAAGCCTGGGGAGGGCGAAAACGGCCTTCCCCAAGGCCAAAAATCAGCTGGCCAGCACGCGCATGTGCACTGGAGCTGACAGGACAACGCCTCGCGTGCCCTCCATGCGTGCCATAGGTTCGCCATCACGGGTATATAAGGTACTATACCTTACGTTTATTGTATGTGTGAATGTGTGCATGTATGGGTTTATCTGTCAAACTTTGCTTAAAACACTAATTTCCTATAAAAACCTGTTTCCAAAGTCTATATAGTCTATAAAGGGAATAAAATTGCACAATATATTCACATTTTAATAACAGAATACTTTTGAAGGCACTGGAACTCCGTGACATCTCTGTGCTATAATGAGTGGTCCAGATGTAATTCCTGAACCATTTCTGTTGTCCAAACTACATATCTGTGATTATATTGTTATTGACTGGGGATGACATGTCACAACAAATGATTAACTGCGCTTACACTGTTTTTGTGGGAATTGTTCAAAAACAATAAGTATATGCATATGAAGTGTTTCTCCAATCTTAATTCAGAAAAAGAAATCTGTGCTCCATAACATGGCTTTAGGAAACACTAATAATCCAAAACTCTGTATTTATTTTGCTTGTAAGTGGATGCATGATAGACATTCTTCACAAGGTCAGGGCTATTCATAGGCTGCCAGTTTTCAAATATTTTATGTCCATTTGTTTTTAGTTTCATTAGATATTCATTCTGGGATGCAAGAATCTGAACAACTGCTAGATGGTAGCAGAGGTTTAGTTTTATGTATCTTTTTGCTGTCATCCACATTTTTACTGCTTAGTTATTGTAGCCCTGAACAATTCATTTCAGAGTCACCAAAAACCTTTTTGGGAATAAATGTGAAACATACAGAGGGATTTTTTAAAGAGATCTCATATTCAGTGGCATAGAAGAGATGATGGCAACTTTTTTCCTTATCCAGTATCATAGGAAATTTCCCAGCTTAAAAATATGGAGGGATCAAGTGAAGGAATTGAGCTAGCATACTTTAATCTTGCTTTATTTTGGATAGAGCAAATCTGCTGCAGAATTTCTTAAGTATTAAACAGGACTTACATGAGAGTAAGAGTTATTACATTTGATGAGATTTACTACAAAATATGAATGGATAAAATTCATTCAGCAAAATCACTGTTGTGCTTCATTCCTTTTGCACTGTCTGGCTGCTTCCTTTGCTTTTGTCTCCATCAGGTTTTGTTCTCTTTTCTTCAAAATGCAACTCATATCTTCTATCACATACAGTATCTCCTTCCCTAATTCCCCCCTTTTTTTGCCAGCCATGTATATGTAATTTGAGAGAAAATTATAAAGTATATATTCAGTTGCAGATAAATTAATTTTATAAAAAGGGGACTTATTCAGATTGTACTGCACTCTTTTTTTTTTGTCCTCATTTTTAAGTTTGCTATTTGTCTGTCTATGTACAGACACACACATACTAAGCATTTTGGTGGGGTGGGGGGATTTCCTGCATTGTATCAAATGGTGTTAGTAACCTAGATAGACAAGATAGGGAAGCTGGGCATTATAACGACTTTCTAATTTTAATTTTCCTTTTTGTTTGTGTCCATGGGGCAGATTTACCTTAAATTAATAAAAGTCTTTCTTTCCAATAAATATGGAATTTTATGAAGGAACTTTCCTTTAGCAAGAAAGTTTTGATGTGTTACTCACATGTGTAATGGTAGAACTATTTTGTCCTTAGTACATTTGTCAGACACAAATTAGAAATTAATTTTTAAAATGTGAGAAATGAAAATGGGTATAAAGGTGATTCAGTATTCCATAAGTATTTACGTTTATATTTTTATAGGCTCTTTCCTACAGACTTGTTTGAAAGCTTCATAGATGTTGGGCATTATATTCGTGAGATCAGTGCCTATGAAGAGCTAGTATTGAAATTAAATGCGTTACTGGTGGGTAGTATATGTTTTTCCTCATTCAAATGAACTCAGTCCCTGCCAAAATGTTTCAGCTTACTCTGGCTTTTAAATGTCATCTTTCAATAAAGAGGTCTGTAAAGGGCATGCATAAGCGCACCAGCGTGCCTACCATCCCTGTCCTAATGTTCCCTTTTATTCGTATTCATTTTATGTATTCAAATCATGTTTATATTTATATATATTATCTAATACATGCTTGACAAATAAATAAATAAATAAATAAATAAATAAATAAATAAAATATTGCAGAGTTTTTGAAAGAGAACTTTGAAAACTGCTTTTGTGCAAGAGATAGCTGTATAATGCTTTGCAGTATGCTTTGTGGTAACCTTAAGACACCATACTTCTTTTCATGTGCTCTAGCTGCATAAATTTCATTTAAGAATGGAATAGTCAAAGAAGTGTTCTTGATTGAGATGAAAAAAATGGGTGAAAGTGGTTTTTAAGGGGAAAATAGGACTTTTATAAATTATAATCATTGTCTAAAATTACATCAGTAAAGTAACTTTTGTAACCAGGAGGATGAAGTTAAGCAAATTGCTGAAAATATTGAAAATATTAATCAGAATAAAGCACCAATGAAATACATAGGCAATTATGCTGTTTTGGATCATCTTGGCAGTGGAGCATTTGGAAGCGTTTATAAGGTAAAACTGCCTTTGATTTGTTTTGAATATTGCTTTTCATAGTCCTTTCAATAATTCTCACACTTGATTGCAAATATATGTTATTTATTTTTATTGACAAAGGAAAGCAATATGTTGATTTGGCTTAGCATTGTAAATAGAACATTTCCAGTAAATTCATTGAAACAGAATCTTTCAGGCTTGGACTCCATTAACATTAAAAGTTTTTTACATTTTGAGTACTCGCCTAATTCTTCAGATTTGTAGCAAATACTATTTTATTAATGTAAACATTTCTAAGATAATATATCTCAAGTACTTTAAATAATTTGTACTTAGCTATATAAATAATAATTAATAGTGCTCACAATGTGACCTGGCCAGTTTTCAGAGATTCTGACTTTCTCCTCAAATCTGTTAGGACATTCAAACATATCATCCAAAAATATTCTCATTGCAAAATGGGAACTTGGGAACTATATTGTAATTTCTATTGTATACTATCTGTTCATATCATTTTTTCTTCTTGCTGTAGGTTAGAAAACATAGTGGCCAAAATTTTCTAGCAATGAAAGAGATTAATTTACATAATCCAGCATTTGGAAAAGATAAAAAAGATCGAGAGAGCAGTGTAAAGAACATTGTCTCTGAATTAACCATAATTAAAGAACAGGTAAGACTAAACAAAAATAAGTTTCAGTGAAATTGTTGGGGGAAGTCTTTCAATTACAATTTAGATGCCAGTTAAAGTGAAGTTATTTTAATTACTATGCTACCCTGAGTATGTGTTGGCTATCTACTTTTATTCTCCTGCTTAGGCTTTTCATTGCCTGCTACCTGTTCCTATTCATCCCTAGTAAATTTGTAGGAGAGTAGGGAACTGCTATAGTGCAGGGGTCACCAACCTTTCGGACCTCAGGGACCACTAAATTCATAATTTTAAATCCCGTGGACCACTAGTATGATTTGCCTAAGGACCAGCTGGGTGGGCATGGCTAGGTGGTCATATGACTGGGTGGGTGTGGCCAATTCAATGTCACTCACATCGAGGGGCACCTCAACGGTCTCTACTTGCCCCTCCCCGCCACTCCTCGCCTGCCCGCCCGGGCTCCTTAGGGCCCCAACAGGAAGCAGTTGTTGGAGCTAAGCAGCCACCACGAGAAAGAGTTGGCAAAACAGCTGGCTCAGTTCAAATTGGATCTGACCGAGAAGGAGGCTCAGCAGAAGCACCTCACTGAGGACTACGAGCATAGACTTTCCAAGCAGAGGGACGACCTGCAGGAGTGCAAGGCCAGGTACCGGCGCCTGCAGGCTCAGCGGGCTGAGATGGTCAGCCAGTTCCACGCCATGATGCAGTCCCACTGCAACGAGGCCCTCCGGCTCTTCGCCACCAGCAGCGCTTCCCTCCAGACTTCGCCCAAAGCCCTGCACCAGGAGGCTGAAGCAGACCCCAAGTCGGAATTTCTGTCCCCCCCTGACCTACACAAAAAGACCCCGAAGTGGGAGACTCTCTGCAGCAACACAAACATTCATTGCATGTATCTGTCCCAGGGGCCGTAGTTTGAGGACCCCTGATTTAGTGAAATATAAAAAATGCAAATAATTTTTCTGCGGACCACCAAAATTTTCTCGCGGACCACAGGTGGTCCACGGACCACCGGTTGGTGACCGCTGCTATAGTGCATGTGCCTTCCTAACCTGTTGCAAGCCTTGATTGAGCTATATGATCATTTATACATTTGCAGTTGAAGACTAATCAAGAAAAAAAGTGAAATTAGTAATAAGCTCTTAAAACATAATAGAGACATTGTGATATCGATGGTGTTCTTTTATCTGTTGCTGGTGCAATCCTCTCAAATAAACATCAATGCCACCCAAATGCCAAAAGATATTCTAATATTCAAAACCTAACTTGCCATAATTACCATTTAGAGGAATATCACCTTTAATGTTGTACTGCTTCTAAAATGAGTAGGGTTAATATTTTTTTGTCCATTTTTTCTTGGAGGAAAAAGGGGTTGAGGGTAGCAATGGGTGTGTTTCACTTCCTAAAAGTCTCTCACTTCCAAGCCATTCAGACTGAAATCATTGTACTGATTTGCCACAAAATTTCAATGGTAGAGTTGATAAACAGATTAAAGGTAGGTATGAAGGTACTTTGTGCTTCCTTTCAGACTCTTATTTTTTGAAAAAAGAAAATATTGGAGTACTGGCTCATATCCAGTGTATCACAAACTGTGCACATCTAATCTAATATTTGTACATTTTTATTTTAGCTTTATCATCCCAATGTTGTACGATACCACAGAACCTTTTTAGAAAGTAAGTATAAGTCTACAAAATGACAATCCACAGTGTATTACTTTTCTAATTTTTTTAAAAAAAGTCAAGTAGGGACTATATCAGAAATATTTACTTTTGGCATCTTCAAGAAGATTATTTTGTGTTTTTTGAAAAGTATTAAATTGTTAGTTAAAAGACAAGGGAAGAAGGAATGTATTGGAAGCAGAAATTAGAAGTTTGAACATGTAGCATCATGTTAGCTTAAAAAAGACTTTGTCTTTTCAAGAGCTGAGGTTTCTAGATAGCAGGAGTATCTGTGAGTAGCCAGGGGTTGCACTTGATGTATCTTCATGTATATATGGGAGAATACATATAGTCCTTGACTTACAACCATTTGTTTAATGACTGCTCAAAGTTATAACAGCACTGAAAAAAGTGACTCCTGACCAGTTCTCACACTTATGACCATTGCAGCATCCCCACACTGATAGTTTCAGCAACCGGGGTCCTTGGATTGTTATTTGCAACTTTTATTATGACAAGCGAAGTAAATGGGAGAAGCCAGATTTGCTTAACGACTGCATGATTCACTTAACAACTGTAGTGATTCTCTTAACACCCATGGCAAGAAAAGTTGTAAAATAGGGCACAACTCACTTAACTGCCTTGTTTAGCAGTGGAAATTTTGGACTCAGTTGTGGTCATAAGTCAAGTTGGATGTTTGAAGAACATAGTGAGTGGGCAGTGATTATATGTGAGTGGAACCATGATTGTCTATTTTTTTCCTTGATGGTTATAGAGAGTTTTGGAGGTTCATTATTTACATTATCAGTTTAGTATCTTTCTCAAATCAGAAATTGCTATTATCTTTCAGCAGCTACAGTCAAATGGAGTTTGAAAGACCTTAAGTTGCCCAAGATTGCTCTTCAAGACAGACTGCATTATAGGCGATTTCACACTTGATGTTTTTTTGATGTACAAATCAATTAACTACAGACCTACAATTGTTTGTTTAGATTTGCTGGCAAATTATCTCACCATAGCAATTCTGGCAGCATACAATATATGGGTTGAAACATATATATATATATATATCAACCTCATTTCAACCCTGAGCTACAAATATGTTCCTTTAAATGTTGCTGAAAATTTCCAAAGGTGCTTTTTCAGGAGGCAACTGGACTTTCTTGTTTTTTTCTTTGAAGATGTTTCGCTTCTCATCCAAGAAGCTTCTTCAGCTTTGACTGGATGGTGGGGAATGGAAGGATTTATATTCCTGGCAGACAGCTGGTCATTTGCATCCTTTTTGAGGGTTGTTGAAGCACTTGGAGGTTATCCTCAGGGTCACCTGAGTAGTGCTAATGGTTCCCATAGTCTGCAGTTTTTCTGGAAATCCGTTCATACTCCCACACTATTCAAAGGGTGTTCATCCCAAAATGCATAGCTAAAGGTTTATAGAGATTCTCAGTCATCCAGGTCATGGTTGTCCCAAAGGAATTTTTTCAGGAGGCAACTGGACTTTCTTGTTTTTCGTCTTCAAAGAAAAACAAACAAAGTCGAGTTGCCTCCTGAAAAAGCACCGTTGGGACAACCATGACTTGGATGAGTGAGAATCTCTACAGACTTGTTGCTGAAAATTGTGTATTTTTAACTATAAACCAAGTTGAAGAGAATTTTTTTTTTGTTTACCACTATGAATCTGTTCCAAGTAAATAACATCATATAATCAATGAATAGATTTGATGTTAGGCAATTCAGTTTTTGAGAGATATTAAGTGGTTGAACCCATAGCTGTTGAGGGCATAGGTACTTGGTGCTATGTTCCTGTGAGAACATCTGAATAATCCGTTTGCCTTTACATATCGTTTATGCTTCAGAATCTCCAAGGAATATCCTGCTTGATTTCCCTTGCATAACTATTGTTTACAGAAATAAATATTTATTGTTACTATTTTTTTATTTCATTACATATAGATGATAGATTGTATATAGTCATGGAGCTCATAGAAGGAGCACCCCTTGGAGAACATTTTCATTCTTTGAAGGAAAAACAACAACAATTTACAGAAGAGAGAATATGGAATATATTCATTCAAGTAAGAACCTGAAGTTGCCTTCATTACTTTCCCCTACATATTTTCTGGTCATGAAGTTAATCAGGAGTCTGAAAACCATGTTAGTGTCATAAAATTAATTTCAAGCCACTCAAAGTGAAGTTTTCCAATAGTTCTTTTATCCTTGTGTTATTTGGACAAAAAGCAAGGCAAGCATGCAATTAAGCTTAATTGATTCCTTTATATTTGTACATATACTTGTCTAATTTCAAAGTTATCTTACTACAAGAAGTTATGCCCAACAAGGCTATTCAGGTTACTGTGCCCAACAAGGCTACTCAAGTTGCTGTAAGTATTGTTGTCCAACTAGGCTATTCATTCACACAATACTCACATATATTCTCAACACAGGTGATCAGGCTGCATTAGAGTGGGCTGGGAAGCAGACTCAGGGCGTCCCATGCTCCAACCAGAGTCGTCTCGAACTTCAGGGTCTGGGTTCATTCCAATTTTCTCTTTATACCCAACTTGTTTACTCAAAATCCATGTGTATGGTACATCTTGCCCCATCAGGAACTTTACATCCTTACTGTTCGTTCCAAGACTCCACTACATTCCGTACACCCACTAATGCTCTACCTCATATCACCAGCAATAAATCAGTCATACACAGAATCTTTCCTTATCAGTAGTACACACATTCCAGCAATGTGAGTTTCCCAGTGAGTTCATGAAAAGGCTAACTATGGTTGTATTACAGGCCCTCCATGTTCATAACTTATATTTGTGATATATTCATAACATATAACATAAAATATGTAAGATTAGGCTATGATGGCAAAAAATAATAATGTGGCAGCACCTTTTCCAACTAACAAATGTTTTTAAAAGATCTAAACTTTTGTGAGCTTATTTGTTAGTTGGAAAAGGTACTGCCTTACTCCTACTTTTTTTTGACACCATAACC
>QLTV01001233.1:1023494-1039879 GCA_003457575.1 Thermophis baileyi
TGTATGAGTGCTGCCATTACAGCTACAGTTCATTGAGGCAACCATGAATGCCAACATGTACTGTGACATACTGAAGCAGAGCATGATCCCCTCCCTTCAGAGACTGGGCCGCAGGGCAGTATTCAAACATGATAACTACCCCAAACACACCTCCAAAATGACCATTGCCTTGCTAAAGAAGCTGAGGGTAAAGGTGATGGACTGGCCAAGCATGTCTCCAGACCTAAACCCTATTGAGCATCTGTGGGGCATCCTGAAACGGAAGGTGGAGGTGCGCAAGGTCTCTAACATTCACCAGCTCCGTGACGTCGTCATGGAGGAATGGAAGAGGACTCCAGTGGCAACCTGTGAAGCTCTGGTGAACTCTATGCCCAAGAGGGTTAAGGCAGTGCTGGAAAATAATGGTGGCCACACAAAATATTGACACTTTGGGCCCCATTTGGACATTATCACTTAGGGGTGTACTCACTGTGTTTACCAGCAGTTTAGACATTAATGGCTGTGTGTTGCATTATTTTGAGGGGACAGCACATTTACACTGTTACACAAGCTGTATACTCACTACTTTACATTGTAGCCAAGTGTCATTTCTTCAGTGTTGTCACATGAAAAGATATACTTAAATATTTACAAAATGTGAGGGGGTGTACTTACTTCTGTGATATACTGTATTTTCCATTTTCATTTCTTTTTTGTTTGGGTCATTTCTTTTTTGGTTATGCTTAACCAAATGAGTGATCCTGATACTTGAAACATATAAAATATAAAATAAAATATCAATAAAATATTCTTTAAAGTGAATGTTGAATGCAAACATCCCTCTGCTTGTGTATTTATTCTTGCATGTTTGCAATTAATTATGATTGATCTGTTGTAACCAGTGAGAGCGTTTGGACTGTATTGAAATGTTCAGCAAATGCGTTCTTTCTGTCTTCCAGTACTAATTCTGAATGCAGGTGCAGGTTTAAAAAATCATTCTTGCATATGGAAAGCTAATATGCAGCAGAGAATCATAGCAGCTTTGTATAAATATATTCTTGCATTTTAGTATTTTCTAGAAAGTAGTTAGATCAGGAGCTATGATGTACTTAAAGAGATAGCCACTATATGGTGCTCATGCATTACAATTGGAGATCTCTCCTTTTGCCCATTCAACCTATTTCAGTAGAGGATTGGAATAGCATCTGCTATATAGTGTGTTTAAAATAACTCTTGGAAAATCTTAGTATGAAATATAATGGAAATATGGAAGGAACTAGAATGAGATTTTTCCACTGTTTAGATTGATAATATTCTATCAGTGAAATCCTTGGTGCTCTCTGAACTTGGTTGTTTGCTTACAGACTTTTCATTATCTAACTAGGTAACATTATCAGTACTAGCAAATGTGGAATTTATTCCCAGTATATGTATAAGTAGCTTGCTCTACAAGTATTGTTAGGCCAAAGTTTTTACTAATTTTGCGTGGTTGCTTTAATGAAACCAGATAGTTCTAAAATGGCTTTTTTTCTGGCAAAGAGATGACTATACATTTTGGGGAGTGGGGGATAAGTCAAACACACACAAATTGACTAAATGCTTAAGTTAAGTAGTATCTGATGGAGTCTGTCACCATTCCTGCATGGCTGGATGTCACGATTCATTGTCAATATTTTTCTAATCTTCCTATCCAGGGCTTCTAGTTCTATGTCTCTAATGTCTGGAATTGCCCAGATGTTAATCACCTTGACGGTATTTCTGGCATTCAGTTTGGACTTACGATCTTCTTCATTCTTCTGATAAATTCACTAGTAATCTTCTTGATTTCAGATTGCTTAAAATTGTCAGTCTAAAAGATGCCCATGTATTTATAGTAATCTTCATTCATACTTCACGTGATCTTTATTCTCTTCCTCTGTTAATGCAATTTAGGATTGCATTGGCTTTTTTAGCTGCTGCTGCACACTGCTGGCTCATATTTAAGCGATTGTCTGCTAGGACTCCAAGATCCCTCTTACTGTTAAGAGGAATCTTGAAGCCCTAGTGGACAATTACTTAAATATAAACCAACAGTGTGTGGCAGCAGTCAAAAGAGCCAATGCAAGGTTGCATTAAGAGAGGGAAAGAATAAAGACCATGTGAAGTATTAGTACTGCTTTATAAACTTAATAAGACCACACTTTGCTGCATCCAGTTTTTGTCATAAATATTATAAAAAAGATGTTGAGACTCTGGAAAGAGTGCAGAAAAGAGCAACAAAGATGATTAGGCTGGAGGCTAAAACATATGAAAAACGGTTGCAGGAATTGGATGTGTCTAGTCTAGTGAAAAAAGGACTAGGGGTGACATGATAGCAATAACAATAGCAATAGCACTTAGACTTATATAGTAGTCTAATATCCAATATTTGAAGGGGGGTTGGATCAGAAAATCTCCAAGGTCCCTTCCAACTGTGTTATTCTGTTATACTCTTGATGTTATTTTCATAGGGCATCTTGATTCCTTTATTTTTCACTATTTTTCTCTGTTGATAGTAATGGATGGACATTTTTAACCAGTTCAAATTCCATTTGCAATATCTTGACTGTATATTCAGACAATGTTGAACAGCTACTCCATTTCAGATGCTCTTTTGTCACATGACACACAAGTTTAATAAATTATGTTATTAGGATTGGTTGCTCCTTTACCCAAGCTGCATTCTTGTTGTATTTCTTTGGGTTGTCCCATAGCTGTGCCCAGAACTACACTATTTCTTCTTTGTCAGGTTTGGCTGGGTCCTTGCAATCTCTCTGTTGATGGATTGCTGGAATATTTCTGATTTGACTAAAGTTGGGGATTCTTCTTGTAATGTGTAATTTGAGCTTCAGGTTTGTGGATTCTCTTGGCTATGGCTATTTGCTGCTTTATTATTTCTAGTACTTCCTGGATCTTCCTTGTCTGTAGGTGATATTTTTTGATCAGATTCTTTTCTTTAATCTGTTGTAGCTTGTTTGCATTTAATCTTAGTATACTGATCTCATTTTTCAATTTAGTCTTCCACTTTGATGGTGCATTTTTTTCTTCTATGTTAATTTTGCTTACAGAATCATGTAAAGTTGTGCTGTATGTTAGTTGATTTGTTATTTTGTTTTGTTTTGCAGTGAGCAGGTGTTTACATAGGTAGTCCTTGACTTATGACCACAATTGAGCCCAAAATTTTGGTTGCTAAATGTGACATTTGTTAAGTGAGTTCTGCCTCATTTTATGTCCTTTTTGCCACAGTTGTTAAGTGAATCACTGCAATTGTTAATAACATGATTGTTAAGTGAAACTGGCTTCCCCATTGATTTTGTTTGTCAGAAGGTCACAAAAGGTGATCACATGACCCTGGGACACTGCAACCATCATAAATATGAATCAATTGCCAAGCATCTGAATTTTGATCATATGACCACGGGGATGCTGCAATGGTTGTAAGTGTGAAAAATGGCTATAAGTCACTTTTTTCAGTGCAGTTGTAACTTCGATCACTTAACAAACTATTTGTCAGGCCGAAGCCATTCTCTTTGGATCTTTGGCCTGCCACACTTTATGCTATTTTAAAAATGTATTCTTTGCTATGGGAATTTGGGAGGGGCAGTTGCATGAGGGATGTCTGCATGTAGCCACAACAAATTCCTTCTAGATTGTCAAGGTCATCCTTTGTCCTGCACCTGCACGGAAGAAGGTGGAGTTCCTACCAAGCTACCAGATGAAGATTGGTTCATGTGATGAACTTGGGGGTGTGGGGACAAATGCTTGAACTTTCAACTGGGTGGAGAAACCCCGAAGACTTCAGATTCGGGATTTCTCCCAGCCGTGCTGACATGGCTCTGTTAATAAATTGGAACTTTGAGGAATGCTTTGTCTCCGTCTCTGATTTAATTCCAGATGCTATTCGGAACCCTGACACTATTGTAAGTCGACTATCTGTATTAGATATTACAATGCTGGCATCTTTTAATACATGCTTTTTTTCTAACAAGTTTCAGTGCAGGCAATTTTATTCTGTTGTTTATCTTTTTTTTTTAATATATATTTTTATTATTTACATATAAGTGTATTGAACACAGTGAGACCATCCTGGCGTTTCATCCGCCATACAAACCAAAGTAAAAGACAAATAACATATATATTACTTACAGTGCTAGTCTTATACAGTTATTTTTGACCAACGTATACATTCTAATAGTGATGGCGAACCTATGGCACGCGAGGCGTTGCCCTATGTCAGCTCCAGCGCGCATGTGCACGCTGGCCAGCTGATTTTCAGCCTTCCGGAGGGTGGGGGGGGGAGGTCCTTTTTGCCTTCCCGAGGCTTCAGGAAAGCCTCCGGAGACTGTGGATGGTGAAAAACGGACTTTTCATCCGCCATACAAACCAAAGTGAAAGACAAATAACATATATATTACTTACAGTGCTAGTCTTATACAGTTATTTTTGACCAACGTATACATTCTAATAGTGATGGCGAACCTATGGCACGCGAGGCGTTGCCCTATGTCAGCTCCAGCGCGCATGTGCACGCTGGCCAGCTGATTTTCAGCCTTCCGGAGGGTGGGGGGGGGAGGTCCTTTTTGCCTTCCCGAGGCTTCAGGAAAGCCTCCGGAGACTGTGGATGGTGAAAAACGGACCCAACGGCCCAATTGGAAGTTCGGAAACGAACTTCTTGTTGGGCCATTTTTCACCCTCCCCAGTCTTCAGGAGGCTTTCCTAAAGCCTGGGGAGGGTGAAAAACGGCCCAATGGCCCAACTTCCGGTTAGGAAACGAATTTCCGGTTGGGCCGTTGGGTCTGTTTTTCGCCATCACAGGCTCTGGAGGCTTTCCTGAAGCCTGGGGAAGGCGAAAACGACCTCCCCCCCCCCGCCCACTGGAAGGCCAAAAATCAGCTGGAATCTGTTTTTTGCTATCCACAGGCTCCGAAGGCTTCAGTGAGTCCTGCGCACATGCGCGGGGGGAGCGCGGGGGGTTATGCATGCGCGGGGGGAGGGCATTGCATTATGGGTGTGGGCACGCAAGCATGTGCCCTTTTGGCACCCGAGCAAAAAAAGGTTTGCCATCACTGTTCTAATACATATATAATATCTCATTCCGGGTCTACTTAACCTAATTGTTTCGTGTTCCAACTCCCACCCTGTGTTTCCAGCCATTGATAAAATCTGTTCCATGTATCATAATATTCTGTCTGTCTTGTCTTTTAATTCTAACGTCAATCTATCCATTTCTGCGCATATTAATATCTTTCCTATCTCCTTTTATGAAGGAGTGTTTTCACTTTTCCATTGCTGAACGTATACCATTCTTGCTGCCGTCAGGATGTGTAGTATTAGGTATATTGACCCTTTACTATAGCCATCTGTTATAATACCTAATAGAAATAGTTCTGGTTTAAATTTGATATGTTGTCCAACCATTCTTTCTAACCACATCTGGATTTGTAACCAAAATTTCTTTGCTTTTTTACAGGTCCACCACATGTGGTAGTATGTACCTGGTGATTGTTTCCAACATTTCGGGGATGTATTGCTAAACATTTTAGCCAATCTTACCAGGGGAAGATGCCACCTGTAAAACATTTTATAAAGATTCTCTTTATATGATGTGGCCAATGCCAATTTCCAGTTTCTTTCCCACAGTTATTGCCAATTGTCAATATTGTATCCAAAATTTTTAGCCCATACAACCATTATCTCCTTAACTTGTTCTTCCTCCATTTTATAGTCTAGTAAATATTTATATGTTGTCTTTATCAATTTGTCATCTATCCCCACGAATAGTTTATCTAATATCGTTAATTCTCTATAAATACCCCATACTTTCACATCCTTCACGTAGCATGATTGTATTTGCAGGTATGACCACCACTCCAATTCCACCCCTTGTTCTTTTAATTCTATTCTGGTCTTCAATTCGCCCTTCTCGTTTACTGTATCTTTATATGTAACAATTTTTTCCCTATTTATAAGGTTCGGGTGTATCAATGCTTTTAAGGTGGAGAGCCAGACTGGTATTCTGTTATTTATCTGCTGTCCTGCTTGTGTCATATGTTAAAGATCAGGATCACATATGAAGTTCCATAAACTGTTTATTACTAATCACACCTATGCACAAAAATCTATTCAACCAACAGCACTATCCCAGCATTAAATAAGGGTCAATGGAATTCAAGAGGGATTGAATTTAGTCCGTTTATGGCTACATAGAGACTCTAGGCTCATTTCTCTTTTGACCCTGCTTCCAAGTTCTGCTATTCATTCTCCTACATCACCTTCTCTTTTAACCTGCCCCTCCTCCTTCCATAGCATCTTTGTAGTTGTCCCCTTTCAGCATGGCCTTTTGGGAATCTGGTTCTCATGGAAACTTGGCAGAGGAAGCAGTGAAGCCGTCCCAAAGGAAGCTTCCTCCCCCACTTCAGAATTGACTATTTAGCCAGGTGGCGGTTGCTAGAAAACATTTGAAGCATTAATATGTCCCTGCCCCTAGCCTTGGAGCAAAAAGGCCATAAGCAGAAAGCTGAGCATAATCAGTTTCCCTGCATCCCCCAGATGTGTCTGTAGAGGTTGGTTAACTTATTCAGCTACGGATTCCTCAGGTGGCACAGGTTGAGAGGCTGGGAGCTTGGTCGGTCATACCTTCTTAGAGAAACATTGGTGAAATTGCCAAATTAATCTGGGGGCATGGACGTATCTGGTATTCTCCCAAGTCTTCAGATACTGTGTAGCCTTTCCAATAGATAAGATATTGTATGCCTTTGACCCTTTGCCAGAATCCAGTATTTCTTGCATTTTGTATTCTGTCTTTCTACTATCACCAGTGGGGGTGGGAGATGGGAGTGCAAGAAGATAGGAGCTTTTCTTTGAGTAACAGTGAACAGTGAATGTCTGGATGCATCTTTATGGAGGAAGGCAATTGCAATCAAAATGCTGTGGGATTGATTTGTTGGAGGAACCTGAAGGGTCCCACAAATTTTGCATCTATCCCTGCCCCTGTCAGAAATTAGTCTGGACACCCATTCCTATGTAGCGAAAGACATGGTACGCAAAAAGTTGAACTGTTTTTTGGCAGTGAGCAATCCCTTGTAAGGGATGAAGATGGCCTTATAGAAAATAAACACTTGGTATAGAACTAGACTTTGTCTCCTTTAGTTATAAATGGCCTTTCCTGCCAATGGGCATTCACAGTCTTCTTGTATGACTGCTTAGCCCAGTGATGGCTAACCTTTTCCGGACAGAGTCCCCAAAGCGCACGTGCATGCACCCAAACCCCCAAAATGCAATGCGCGTGCCCCCCCTGCACGTGCTCTTCCCCGCACATGCATGCATGGCCCCCCCACGCGAACCGCCCCGGCACATGTGCACACCCCCGCACATGTGCATGCGCACCCCCGCCCCATTCATGCGCATGGCCCCCCCGCACGCCCCCTGTGTATGCACGTGTGCCCCCCGCACGCCCCCTGCACATGCGCTGCAGAGACCCGATGACCAGCTGGCCGGTGGGAGGCGTGCGCGCATGCACAGTGGAGCTGAACTTAGGCAATGGCTCACGTGCCCATAGAGGGCACTGCGTGCCACCTGTGGCACATGTGCCATAAGTTCGTCATCATATGGGCTTAGCCTATTCTAGCTGCTATTTCAATAGCATCTAATTCTGTAAACCACTTAGAGAGGGAAGTGAAGCACTGGGAAGCGGTGTATAATTCTACTGCTATTTGGGCAGCAAGTAGCTCTTGCAAAAACAGCTCCTGGTACAAAGCCATCCTCCCTGTGGTTCTCTGATAAAACTCTTTGGTGTGTGCCATTCAAAGGTTGAAAGGGTGTCATTGCAATAAATGTGTGGAGAGAGTTATCATAAGAATATGCTGCCGGGGCAACAACGATGGCTAGTTTTCTGACTATAGTTGCAGCAACATTTAAATGTTTGTTTAGTCTTCTCCATCTTACTACTTGTGGCTTGGTGATGGACTGAAGATAGGCTTACTTGAGCATTCAAAAGTTGGACCAATGCCCTTCAAAACCTTGGAAGCAAATTAATTGCCCCTGTCAGAAATTAGTCTGGACACCATTCCTATGTAGCGAAAGACATGGTACCCAAAAAGTTGAGCTGTTGTTTTTTTTTTTTTTGGCAGTGGGCAATCCCTAGCAAGGGATGAAGTGAGACATATTGGTAAAAATATGACTAGCATGGATATGCAATCATTGACTGGGGATAAATCAGTTAAAATATCCAGAGAGACTATGCCATCGATGGGGGAGGGGATGCATAGGAAGGGAATGAAACACATCTTCTGGCTTCTGATGGTGAGATTTAGTTCTCTGCAGGTGTGGCAAGATGCTATGTCTGTAGAGATTCTCAGTCATCCAGGTCATGGCCATCCCAAAGGGGCTCCCTCAGGAGGCAACTGGACTTCCCTGTCTTTTCTTTTGAAGACGTCTCACCTCTCATCCAAGAAGCCTCCTCAACTCTGACAGGACAGTGGGGAACAGAAGGATCCACACTCCTTGCAGACAGCTGGCAATCTGCATCCCTCCAGCGGATCGCCAAAGCACCTGGAGGCCCATCAGGGTCCCCCAAGCAGTGCTCCTGGTTCCTGTAGTTTGCAATTTTTCCTCTGGAAATCCATTCCCACTCCCACACCATTCACCCTTAATGTCCACTGCCATTTTAGGCCACCAGAAATGTCTTAATGTTCTCTGCAGCATTTTGAACACTCCCTCAAGCCTCACTGATGGAGGAACAGTAGTCCTGCTCTTGTATTTCAAATCCCCTTCCTCCATTGCAAATGGAGACATAGTACCAGGTGTGTCTTTCTGGAGGTCATCCATCTGGGCCAATGAGAATTGCTCTATAGGTTGTGGTGCCTTGTTTCTGGTGATTAAGTTCTGGTGTGATTGAGTAGTCTCTATCATCCTGGAGTTGCTTGATGGGTTATGTATCATTATTGAAATGTAGCCCAAGAAATCCAGCTGTTTCAAATCAAAAGCACTTTTTTTTTAATTTAGCAAAAAGATGATTTCTTCCCTACTCAAAACTTCTCACACTTGGTGATTGTGCCGGGTTTTGTCTGCCGAGTAGATCAGAGTTATCATTCAGATAAAACTCCACAAACTTATCAGTTATCTGAAACAGAGTTCCTTCCCCCTATTGAGGTGTAATGAAGGTTTAGCCACTCTGATCTCAATACGATCAGAAAGTGGAGGTGGCTCATGACATAAAGAGTTAACAGCTCAGTGTGTTGGACTATAGTTATTCACCGGGGCAGGGCAGAGGTCTTGGCAGATGTAACCGAACCTGCTTTCAAAGACTGACCATTTTTTGTCTTTGCTTGCATTGGAGTGCTCAACAAGACTGTAGGGAAGTGTAGTGCCTTAACCATTTGGAAAACTATTAAGTTGGCTGATGCTCCTGAATCCACTAACATTACAATGGTTTACTCCCACTCATGCGGTAGGGACAAAACAATATACTGTAAATCTTTAACAGCATATCTTGAGAGAGATGGTATTGAGCTCTCTCTAATGCTTGAATATCCTCTCCAGCAAGCTCTTGAAAGAGTTGCTTATTTCCCTGGCCTTGTTATTTCCTTGGCCTTGGAATTTGTGTCCAGGATAGATCTCACTGGCTGAAGAGACTTCCTCCTCTCTGGGGACCTGTAAAAGGGCACTTTCTAATCATATGCCCAGATTTTCCACAGTAAAAACTGAGTGCCAAGTCTCTGTCCCTCTGCCTTCCTTCTGTGGTCAGTGACTGTTTAGCTACCCCTATTTGCATGGGCCCTTCCCCTTCTCTGTTTGTTCCCTGTTGGCATCTGTAGAACAAAGGTTGAATAGTGAGGCTGAGTTGCTGGCTGCAGGCACGAATCTCTTCCAAATGTGAGTCAATATTAATGCAAATCTGGTAGGTTTGGTCTATGGAACTCCTTGCCTGATTAACTCATGGGGTCACTTGGACCCCATCTGAACTGAACCATGAGAGCTGCCTCATTCCAATCCAAATCTGCTTCACCCAATTTTAATTCTGTTATGGACTGCTGTACTTTTTTTCCCCTTGCCTTGTTGAAGCTCATGAATCCAGCCCTATTCTCTCCTACTACATCCCTGAGGTGGCCCCTGAAATTTGAGTTTCTGATAATTAGCAATAGGGTCAAATTGATGATGTGGAAGGCCCATTGCATTGCTGATGCTGTTAGGAGACTTAATACAAAGCAGATTCACAACTGGTCAGTCAGTAATTCCGCTGTTTGAATTCCCATAAACAACTCACATTGTGCTAGGAAAATTCCCATCCATTCTCATTCTCCTTCAAATCTTTCTGACAAGCTGTTCTCTGTAAAATGGCCAGAGCTGCTGGAGCAGGTGCTGGGGTTATGGGCAGTGGGGGTTGAGGTTGAATTCCGCATTTGTTGGACAAACTGGAGCATTGTAGCTGACATACTGTGCATTTTGGTTTCCATTCGCTGCAGAACAGCATCCAATGTAGCTTTCTCAGCCACTACCTCAACATGTGGGTCAGATACCATTCTGGTGTTTTTCATTGTAGTCTGTTGAAAAGTTTTCAGTGAATTGAGTAGATTGATGTCACGTGCGAAAGATCAGTACTACATGTGAAGTTCCAATTAAACTGTTTTATTATAAATCATATCTATATCCAAGAATCTACTCAACTAACTGTTAACACTATTTTGGCATTAGAGAAGGGTCAACAAAATTCAAGAAAAATTGGATTTAGTTGGTTTATATCTACAGAAAAAAACTGCTGATTCCACTTTGGACTCTGCCACCAAGTTCGGCCACTCCTTCTACTGCTTAGTTATTCTTCATTTCAGTTCTTCTTGTTTTATTCTTTGGCTTTGTTGATTTTGTTCTCTGATGGCTTTGTTCTTTCTGAGGAGCAGGTAAAGGAGAAATTGCGGGTTCGATACTATGCTAGCTTCCTCTACTGCCAATTCCCCCTGGCTTGCCTCTACAGTTTGAGCTACCTCTTCAATTTCTTTGCCCTGTGTAGACCTTTACAGTTCTTCCAATTCTGCTTGTTTGAGCACTTCATTTCATATTATAAATTAGCAATAGCAATAGCACTTAGACTTATATACCGCTTCATAGTGCTTTACAGCCCTCTCTAAGCGGTTCACAGAATCAGCATATTGCCCCCAACAATCTGGGTCCTCATTTTACCCACCTCAGAAGGATGGAAGGCTGAGTCAACCTTGAGCCGGTGAGATTTGAACCGCTGAACTGCAGCTAGCAGTCAGCTGAAGTAGCCTGCAGTGCTGCACTCTAACCACTGCGCCACCTCGGCTCTTGACAGTAATATGTTAATCTCTGTTCTAATTCTATTCCTGATTCTGGATGTTGTTCTTTCCACAACTTGTGCATTCTTTTCAGATATCCTCTTCTCATTGGAGTTGATTTGTAGTATGAGATAATTATTTCTTTGTTTTCAATCCTTTTATATTTGTGAAAGGTAAACACCTTTTCTTCTGCTAGTCCTGCACCTGCTCACCCTGGTTGTTCAGCCAACCATTTCAAGTCCTGTAGTCTATTTGTCATCAGATATCCAGGAATATAAACGCTTAGCATGGTTCTTGTTGACATAGGGGATGACCAATCTGGTATGGGTTTCTGTAAATTACGTCTCACAATGTTGTTTATGGGAGACATATTTTTTGTCTGGCTCCTCTGATGAGACCAGTCCAGTATGTTTGAACCTTTGGCATTGCTCCCTTCTTCCTCAGAACACACAAGCCTCACAACCATGTTAAGATAGTGTCTCAATTATTATTTTTATTTCGTTTTTTTAACAGAATGGAAATGAACATTTACATGATTAGCAGATTTGATTTAAAGCTTGTATTCTGCTTACAGTTAAAAAACCCTCACATATATTTTTTCTAGAAAGACTTATGTGGATTAAACTGCATTATAATCAGCATTTTAATGGTTGTAGAAATCATAAATTAGTTCCAAAAAGTATACTTTAAATAGACCACTTCAAATTTAACTTTATTAATATTCAGCACTTTCAACATTTATATTATTTATAAAAAAATTTAACCTCATTAATTTTTGTTCCATGTGAATCAGTCCCTAATTTTTTAATTCTGCCATTTTTTCTTCCAAAACATCAAATTTCTGTTTCAGCTCCAAAATGTTTTTTATTTGTTTAAATGGAGAAGATAATTTTAAAATGATATATAATTTTACATAGCTTTTTTCTCTCTGCTACTTTATTGGAACATTGGAATTGGAATATTCTTTATTGGCCAAGTGTGATTGGACACATAAGGAATTTGTCTTTAATGCAAAAACTCTCAGTGTATACAGTATACAAACAACAAAGTGATAAGTCATAGATTATAAATCATAAGATACAAAAAACAAGTGATAATTCATAAGATACTAATAGGAGAAGGTACAGGTAATCCTCGACTTACAACAGTTCACTTAGTGACTTCAAAGTTACAACAGGACTGAAAAAAGTGAGTTATGGCCATTTTTCACACTTATGACCATTGCAGCATCCTTATGGTCACGTGATTTACAGCCGGCTGCTTGACAACTGACTCACATTTATGACGGTTGCAGTGTCCCAGGGTCTTATTATCACCTTTTGCAATCTTCTGACAAAGCCAATGGGGAAGCCATATTCACTTAACAACCGTGTTACTAACTTAACAACTGCAGTGATTCACTTAACAAATGGGGCAAGAAAAATAATAAAATGGGGCAAAACTCACTTAACAAATTTCTCACATAGCAACATAAATTTCAGGCTCAATTGTGGTTGTAAATTGAGGACTACCTGTAGTAGGAAAGATGAGAAGATAGGAAAGATGACAAGAAGAGAAGGATAATAGCAAAATAGCCCTACTACATGGATCAATATCTTTAGGCATAAGACAGTGCTGTGGGAATTAGGTGTTTTAACAGAGTGATGACATTGGGGGGAAACTATGTTTGTGTCTAGTTGTTTCTGTTGTAGGTTCTTCTGTTCTGGGTTAGAAATAATCATAGCCACAGTGTATATTTCATAATTTGAGAACCTGTTCTCTCTTAGTAATTCCTACTTTCTCTGTATTCTTGATTTTGGGCTGATAATTGATCAAATGAATCTAGATAAAGGAAATTATCAATTACATAAAAAGTTAAAAAAAAGTTAAAGATAAGTAAATAGCTGCATTGATTCAAATTGAAGGAAAATCATGTTAATAACTTCAGCTGTCACCAAACCAACTGGAAGACTTAGAGAAATACATGTCAGCTGTTACTCTGTGGTTACATTACACAAATACAGAATGTTTAGCGGAAATTGTGAACAAAAGACCTACACTGAATTTTTTTTTTTTAGTAAAACACATAACATATGGAAAATCATTTATTTATTTTAATTTATGGCTATCATTTTGGCATAGATTCTATTTCTGTGATTCTCTGATATGGCCTGAGTACCTCTTGAAGTGTATTTTGGTCTCTAAAATAATTTACCCAAGTATTAATAAGGCTATGCCATACTATTTTATTCCATGGGGTTAAGTATTTGAAAATATACCAAGCAGGGGTGGGTTCTAGCTTAACTCGCTGCCGGTTCGCTTCCTCCCGCGCTGCGTGGGCACGCCTCGTGGGCACGCCTCGGCATGCGCAGTGCTGAAAAATCCAAAAAAATTCCCTCCCCACCCCCAAAAAAGCCAAAAACAAGATGGCGATGCATGCGCAGTGCCGGAAACTCGGCTTCTGCGCATGCGCAGAAGGAAAAAACCCGGAAAAAAAGTCAATTTTTTTTAAAAATTAAAAAAAAAAAAAAGATGGCGGTGCCCACGGACCGGCACAAACTGAACCGGATCTGTGATGTCACTGTGATGTCACCAGTGGGTCGCTACCGGTTTGGGCGAACCGGTCCAAACTGGGAGGAACCCACCTCTGATACCAAGTCAGAATCATGTTGCTGGGGGAGATATTACTATTTCGAGAGAATAAAAGAATCAGAAACTGTTGTGTGATCCTTAGCAGTTCCATGAGAGAAATATACCACAAGCCTATCAGCTGTTATAATTGAATTAATAGACATAAGCTGACAGAGACAGTAAGACAATGCGAAAATAATAATTTCTTTATTAATTCCATCCAATTAAAAAAAACACTTGATAGCTGTATCCATTTCTCATCAGAGCTGCCAAGGCAAAGTGATATATACCTTTTGATTCAGCTTTTCTAACCCAAGAAATTGTAATACAATCACACTGTGAATGCAGATAAAGACTAGTCAGAAGGATTATAGGCATGAAGTTTTTGCAGCGGTCAATACATTAAATTTGCATTGAGAAATAATGGGCATTTGTTTTATAGAGTGACCTTTGAAAAACTCATAGCTGATTTACATTCTGAAGTCTTTTTCATCTCTCATCCTTTCTCTTTCCTTTAAAAATATGTTTAATATTGAATACTGAGAATTGAGAAACAATGAGAACTATTATCACTAGTGCATATGGTATTGCTGATTAATATTAATTGTGAGAGTAGCTAGACAAGGTCACAAAAGGCATAATCACAAACAGAATAGCAATGTTAATAGAATTCAATTTTTGCCATATGTTAAACATTGACTGGACTATGCCTGTTATGATGATTAATGTGAAGCTGTAATTTCTGGCAGCCATTTCTCAAAGTAATATCGTTTTTCTGCCATCTTGATTATCATTAAAAGCAACAAAAATATGACTTCTGGTGCTTGGGCTTGGGCTTGTCATTTAAAATCTGAGTAAGTCTGTCACTAAACATGGCTCGGTCTAAAATGACACCCTATAACAGTGTTGGCGAACCGTTTCGGCACCGAGTGCCGAAACGGGAGTGCGCGTGGGAGGGGTACGCTGGAAACCGGAAAAGCAGCTCCCCGGCGCGCGGGAGCGCTGAAAACCGGAAGAGCAGTTCCCTGGCACGCATGTGCGCGCCGGGAAGCTGAGCTTCCAGTTTTTGGCATGCGCATGCACGCTGGTCACCTGGTCTTTGGGTTTCTGCCACGCATGCGCGCTGGAAACCAGAAGCTGAGCTTCCCGGCGCACACATGCGTGCCGGGGAGCTGCTCTTCTGGTTTCTGGTGCTCCTGCACGTGCGAAGACCAGCTGGCCAGCACGCGTGTGTGCGCCGGAACCCAGAAGAGCAACGGGCGACGGCTGGCGTGCCCGGAGAGATGGCTCTGCGTGCCATTTCCGGCACATGTGCCATAGGTTCGCCATCACGGCCCTATAAGTTTGGAGTTTGGGTTAATTAATAGCATTAAATAGAAGTCTCCTTTGAGAGCTTTGGCATCATTTGGAGAACATGGAGCAGTTCTTAACTATTAGCTATGTCAAATGATATTTTTATTTATTTTTAACATTGGATATTTTATCACTTTTCTCAGACATTTTTCTTTCTTGTAAGGTTGATCATGTTGCTTATTTCTAAAGTTTACCTAGAATTTTAGTCTTAATTTATGGAGTCCAGAATGACATTTCAGGGGCCATTCTATTCTTTTGATTTCCCCTCTAAGCCTGGAGAGAGCATTGAGCTTGGAGTTGTTCCTACAACAGATCCTGCCTTCTGCTAAGTTTGACATTCTTTATGTGGTTAAGAAAATTACAAAAGAAGACAAGTGAAGAGTTAGGCAGAAGTATATTTGACAGGCAGTGAGATTCCAAAGAATTTGCATTTCACCCTTCTGTGCCCACTAGAAAAATATTTAGACCAGCTAAGGGGGAAATTGTCCAGTACAATAACAACTCATGAAGATAACAGACAAAAAAAATGTGTCGATTAAGGGAGCTGGGAGTGGGTGGCACCGTTTTGCAGTGGTTCTCCTCCTATCTCTCTGATCGTTCACAGTCGGTGTTGGCAGGGGGGCAGAGGTCGACCCCTAGGCCCCTTGAGTGCGGGGTGCCTCAGGGTTCTCTCCCCTTTTATTTAACATCTACATGAAACCACTGGGTGAGATCATCCGACGGCATGGGGTGAGGTTTCAACAATACGCTGATGACACCCAGCTGTACATTTCCACCCCTCGTCAATTCAGTGAAGCGGTGGACGTAATAGACCGGTGCCTGGATAATGTAAGGGTCTGGATGGGAGTTAACAGACTCAAGCTAAACCCAGATAAGACCGAGTGGATGTGGATATTACTTCCGAAGGACCAGATTGATCGTCCTTCCGTTGTTCTGGGGGGAGAAAACTTAATCCCCTCAGAACGGGTTCGCAAGTTGGGTGGCCTCCTAGACTCACAGCTGAGATTAGATCAACACTTGACAGCAGTGGCCAGGGGGACCTTTGCACAGGTACGTCTTGTGCACCAATTGCGGCCCTATTTAGATCAGGAGGCTCTGCTCACGGTCACTCATGCCCTTATCACCTCACGGCTT
>QLTV01001233.1:1039970-1069615 GCA_003457575.1 Thermophis baileyi
CGCCCAGACAGTGCCAGCTGGCGGGACCGCGGGGGAGGGCCTTCTCTGTAGCCGCTCCGACTCTGTGGAACCAACTTCCCCCTGGGATCCGTACTACTGGCCTTCCATAAAGCTGTTAAGACCTGGCTTTTCCGGCAGGCCTGGGGCCAATAGTGGTTCTGATTGGCCCATGCATGGTTGTGTGAATGTTTTATTTTTAAATATGGATAGTTTTTTTTAAAATTGTTTTTATATGTTTTATTTTTTACATGATGTAAGCCACCCAGAGTCCTTCGGGAGTTGGGCGGCATATAAATTTTATAAATTAAATTAAATTAAATTAAATTAAAATATCTTTCTGTCCTCGTTTATACTTCACCAGGGATTTGGAAAAAATAAAGTGCTCTGATATCAGTGCATTATTAGATTGCTTAAGAGATAAAGTAATTTATTCTGACGCTGTATATAGAAATGATATATGCATTTCCATCTTAAGATGTGCTGTGTTACAGAGCTATTTAAACAATACCTGTGGTTTTTAAATGAAGATACCATTCCTATACTTTTATATGGTTAAATCGTACTTTTCTGGCTAAAGAGTAAGTAATTGGTAATTATATGTCCTTATTTGCAAAAACAACAAATGTTCAACTGATTGTATGAAGGCCAAAGCTGATGAACATAACAATCTTGTCTCACTGCTTTTCAAAACTATTAAAGCCAACATTTCAAAGTAAATCCCACAGGAAGAAAGAAGACCCATCTTGACATAGCTAATATAATACTTGAGAAAAGAATTGAAACATAATAGCCCAGGCAATTAAAATATTTTAAGGGACTTTTTAAAAGATTACCCTTGTTATTTTACTATTGCATTTGGCTTCAAGAAATTACTGTTCTTCAATTATAGTATTGCCAAGATTGCTAGGTGATATAGTTTTGAAAAATAAAAAATATTTAAGTATTTATTTTGCTGGTATGTTTTTGGGTTTGCCATTTGTTCAGTTTTAATCTTCATAAATGGATTTTTATACATATTTAAACAGTGTTTCATTTCCATGCTGCTGGCACAGGATATCAGAATGAATGGCACTGTAAATTAGAATTGTGGCAGGCAACTGCCTCAAAATTGTTACATCTGATTGAAATTCATTTCAAAGGCAAATGTAGAAGATGAGCAAATTGAATGAATCAAGGGCTAGTGGTATAAAAGGACAGAGAAAAATATTCTTCTACATGAACTTTTATTATTCTTGAAACAGTGAACCTTCTATAAGAAACATAATTTGCTTTTCTTCTATATTTCCAGCTGACTTTGGTCTTGCAAAGCAAAAACAGGAGAACAGCAAACTCACTTCAGTTGTTGGAACTATTCTGTATTCCTGGTAAGAGAATATTAGGTTTAGAGTTTGGAAGTCTTTTTTCTAAAGTGTAATTACTTCTTGTGAATGTACCAAGAGATGATGAGTAGCAGACATGCTACTATGCTTGTGCTTGCTGGTAGCTTTTGTGAGGTTGAATCTTGTCCTATTCCTGCTGCTCATGGGAATTAGCTATGGGTTACTAACAAAGTTCATATGTTGCTAAACTCTGTTTTGGCTTACTGCAAGGACACATTTGGAAGTTTGAGAGAGTTATAGACACTCACAAAATAGCTGGTCTGGTGGACACCACTTTTTACAAAATATCTCTAGTCTAAGTTTGTTTTTATTTATATCCTGACTTTAATATTTATTATAAATAATTCAAGGTGGCAAGCATACCTAATATTACTTTCTCTTCCTAGTTTCTGCACAACAATAATCCTGTGAGGTAGGTTGGGCTGAGAGAATGCCAAAGTCCCACCACAGCCAGCTTTCATGCCTAAATTAGAGTAGCTCATAATCTCCTGGCATGATGACTTAATCACTATACCAAAGTATTGGCCAAGCTACCTTTTATCATTTCTTCTGGTGGATTGGCCAAATTTCAAAATAAAACATTTTGTTCACCTTTTAGTTTTTCAGAATGGCTTCAGGTTCTGTATGTGACCCTGAAATGTTTTTGAAAGTACAGATAATGTTTACAGGCATATTTACATAGTACATATTCTTGGGAGTTTTTTTCATGGAAGGATGCAATTAGCTAGGGTTAGGCTTTGCCTATTCCTATAACATATTCCTATAAATAAATTTCCTTTTCATGATACGTATAAACTACTTCAGTTATTATCCTCAAGTCAGATGCCTGTTCTCATGAAAGCTGATGTGCACGTGCAGAACTTAAATCTCTAAGTGTTGCCAGGGGAAAGGAACAGCCTAAATTAGCCAATAAATCCTGACCTCTGATCATCATCTGCCAAATACTAGATCACAAGTAAAGCAAGAGGAAATCAGGGAAGGAAGGAAAACACTTTAAATCTGGAACAGTTAAAAATATTTTTAAGCTGTCTCAGCTGTGGGGTGGGAGATGAAAACAATGTCATAAGGACATGTAAAAAAAATATGATCACCCAAATTCCTGTGACTGATCCTGGTGATGACCAAAAAATAGAACATCTTTGCAGTAGTGCATGCTGTATGTATTGACTTCTATATGATTCACCAGGTCTCATTGTTGACCTTCTTTACACATTAATTACAATTAATATTAATCTTTTAAATAAATTGCTTTTATTTTTGTACTGTTTAGATCACTTGTATATATTATACATATAAATTGTTTTTAAATAACCTGTTTAACACTACTAAATAAACAGTGATAAACACTGTGTTTACAAGCAATTATATTTAATCTTGACCTCAGTGTTCTCAATGTAAATGGAAGGAACTATCCATACAAGGCCTAAATAAGGAAGCATCCTTTTTATAGTGGGTAGGAAGTGACATGATAACCTCATCAAAGAGAGCAGGACTAGAGCTCTAGCCCATTTTATTAATATTATGTTACAATCTGAGAACTTATATTTTCTATCATTAGGGATAATTTATTTTGTCAGAGGTTTAACACAACTGTTATTTGTTATATTTTATTGAAAAATAGTTTAATTTTTTTCCTATGTAATTTTTGATGCTTTGATGCTAGAATATGATGGTACTTGCAGGACTCATGGGAATGAAAAAAGAGGGCTCCAGGACTAAATTTGTTGGATCACAGATTGAAATGCGTAGTAATGTATTTAGCCAGTAACACTCTCAAGTCAATCCACTTCATAGGATTGTTGTTCTGAACAAAATAGGAGGAAAAAGAAATATTAGATATGTTCACTGCCTTGTATTATTTATCAAAATAATGAAGTGGGATTAAAAAATGAAATAAATAAATACTTCTTGTTATGTGCCCTTTCTCATTCTGTAGCTGAAATGGTAATAAATTCAAAATGGTCATAATGTGTGCTATTTAGAGTTTCTTTTGAAGCTGACTTTGAAGTTTCAGTTTTGAGGCTAACCAGTAGATTAATTAACTGTATTTAAAACAACTATTTTAGGTGAGTTAAATTGAGAAGGAATGACTGGCCTAAAGTAATCTACCTAGTTTTTTGAACCTAAGGCAGGACTAGAATTCACAGTAGCCTGGTTTCTAGGCCAATATCTTAACCACTACACCAAACTTGCTCTCATTTTCTTATTTTTTTTTCTTATTGTAAGGTCCCAGAAGTTTCCCTGAGCCACTGAGATGCCAAAGAGAGTGAGACTCGAGACGAGGCTTGCAAAAAATAACACCTTTTTTATTTTTAGCCAAAGTAAAAAGGCTGGGTGACAAAACTATATCCAAAACATACAGACAAAATGCATGTAAGGAATAGCCACACCCCTGTGAGAGTGGTTCAGAGTATTATATACATTTTACGCCGATAGAAACAAAGTTTACCCAATCAGAGACAAAGGTTCATTACCAACGTGATCTTTAAAGCGTTCTTTGTTCAGGCCCCTGTCTCTGTCCACCTTATCTGAGAGTGAGACTCGAGACGAGGCTTGCAAAAAATAACACCTTTTTTATTTTTAGCCAAAGTAAAAAGGCTGGGTGACAAAACTATATCCAAAACATACAGACAAAATGCATGTAAGGAATAGCCACACCCCTGTGAGAGTGGTTCAGAGTATTATATACATTTTACGCCGATAGAAACAAAGTTTACCCAATCAGAGACAAAGGTTCATTACCAACGTGATCTTTAAAGCGTTCTTTGCTCAGGCCCCTATCTCTGTCCACCTTATCTATTGAGCATTCCAGCAGAATGCTTTCAGTATTCAGAATTTATGAGGCAGGAAAACTCCCTACTCTGGTTCCTTTATCTATGGGGCCTGATATTCCTGGGTAACAGTTTCTTCTATATTTTCAAGGATGTGCCTAGCTTTGAAGCCAAGAATAGAAGCGAGACACAGAAGCAAGATAACAAATTTTGTACTAATGCCAACCAGTATTAAGGTTACAATTTACTAAGCTAGAATTAGTTCCTAACAACTAATTTCTGACAGTATACAATAATATAAGCAGAAGCCAATAACTAAGCTTAATTCCTAAGCAGTATATCATATCAGAAGCAAACAGCAAATATTGGTTTGATCACATACTCCTTCATTATCAAATGTTAAATAAAACAGAATTTAGTGCATTGCTTTGGGAATGCAAATCTTACCATTTCCAAATTATCAAAATTAATTACCTATTATAGAAATTTATATATAAATCTATTTAAATATAAAAAGAAAGCATAAATTTGAAAAAAAGTTAACCTAGACAGCAACTATTGTAACCAAGGTACTGTGATTTTTCTTCTTGATTAGATATATGACTGAAAGGTAAAAACAGATAATATTGACTTTTTTGAATAAGTTCCTTTTATAAATTTGAATCAAGTCAAATTCTGTTGAGTTCATGTTATTTCCTTGACAATGAAATAGAAATGGTTGCCTTTGCCTTCTTCTGGAATGCTTTTACATCTTCCCAGGCTATTCTTTAGCCACTGCAGGTCTACCATCCAAATGCTAACCAATTCTAGCTCTGTTTAGCCTCTGGATTAATAGAAGATTAACCAGCTGCTGAAATAGTACAAAAATGAATGAATTTATTTCATTTATTATCTAGACTGTTTGCTACAGTTTTACAAAGCAGTTGTAACATTTTTAAATGTTAAATGTTTAAATATTTAAATTAAATGTTAAATGTTAAATTAAAGTTCTAAGTGGAGGAGGGTATTAATCCAGCATTTTAGAACCAATGAATGAAAACTGGTCGCAACCACTGAAGCTCCCAAAAATGGAAGGGACATCTGATTACGTTGCAGACAATTGTCTTAGAAATGTGAAAAGGCAATTATTAAATGATTTCCTTAAAAACTTTGTTATTGATAGATACCAATAAGAAACTCAAGTAATTGCAAGCCTGTTTGCTGCCTTTTGTAAAGTAACTAGTGCTGCAGGTTTTGATTATGGTTCTGACAGCTGGAACAACGATGCTACAATGCCAGGACTGCAGGGGTGACAGGAGTGATACCTGACAGCAGCTCCAATTAGCTGTTTTTAACCATATAGAGATGGAGAATAAGTAAGCAAAAAAAAAAGATAACGAGGAAGATTTGGGTGAAAATGAGAACAAGAATGATAAAAGCAAAAAAGACCAAGCAAAGGAGAGAGAATAGCACTCAGACTTATATACCGCTTCATAGTGCTTTTACAGCCCTCTCTAAGCGGTTTACAGAGTCAGCATATTGCCCCAACAATCTGGGTCCTCATTTTACCCACCTCGGAAGGATGGAAGGCTGAGTCAACCTTGAGCCGGTGAGATTTGAACAGCCGAACTGCAGCTAGCAGTCAGCTGAAGTAGCCTGCAGTACTGCACTCTAACCACTGCGCCACCTTGGCTCATGATTGACAGGTTGACTGAGATAATCTAGAGTTCTGTGAAATACAGGTAGTCCTCAATTTACGACTACAATTGAGCCCAAAATTTCTGTTGTTAAGTGAGACATTTGTTAAGTGAGATTTGCCCCATTTTGCGACCTTTCTTGCCATGGTTGTTAAATGAATCCCTGCAGCTGATAAGTCAATAACCGGGTTGTTAAGTGAATCTGCCTCCCCCATTGTCAGAAGGTCGCAAAGGGCGATCACATGACTTTGGGACACAGCAATGGTCATAAATATGAACTAGTTGCCAAGCATCTGAATTTTGATCACATGGTCATGGGGATGATGCAAAGGTTGTAACTGTGAAAACCGGTCATAAGTCACATTTTTCAATGCCATTGTAACTTTGAACAGTCACTAAATGAACTGTTGTACGTCAAGGACTACCTGTAGTTGGGGATCTTGGTGATATAGAAAATAACCTCTCCTGCTTTACTGCAGAACAATCCACCCCTCTCAGATGAGGTTCTGATAGATATCCAAACTCATGGATCTAGGCATCTGCCAAAATTTGCCTCCTTCCTAATCCATGTTAGGGATAGCAATTGGCGATTTTCCCCCCCATTAGCAGGAAATCCACCAGTCACTTTCCTTAAGTTATCCTATATTAAAACTGGAAGAATAGCACCAGCTTGGCTGTCAGAATTATACTAGCATACTTTTGTGCTACAAGACAGGGGAAATCACATTAATGTTGTTATCAGAATGAATTCTACCCCAAGTAATTTTTATAGGCTAGGTTGGGAAATTGAATAGCCATTATCTTTCTACATAAGCTCTAAATTGTTTGTATTTTTATAGATACTTTTTATAAACTTCAGGATTTTTATGGTAATGTATATTTGGTGACCTCTCCCCTGTCCTTTTTGTATTGCATACAGTATTTTGTTTTTGTTTATACAGCCCTGAAGTTGTAAAGAGTGAACCATATGGTGAGAAGGCTGATGTCTGGGCTGCAGGATGTGTTTTATATCAAATGGCAACACTCAACCCTCCATTTTATAGCGCCAACATGCTCTCCTTAGCAACTAAAGTATGCAGGTTTGCTAAATGAGATTGTACCATTTACCTTTGCCTATTTGTTTCATTTAATTGTCTTTTTAATCCTATATTTGTTATACCACATTGGAAATGTTCTGCAGGCAGCAATCCTGCATTTCATAAGGTCTAGCAGATCTAGAGAAACACTTT
Organism: Thermophis baileyi; assembly: GCA_003457575.1. Classification (NCBI taxonomy): domain Eukaryota; kingdom Metazoa; phylum Chordata; class Lepidosauria; order Squamata; family Dipsadidae; genus Thermophis; species Thermophis baileyi. The sequence continues at coordinate 1,047,026 of QLTV01001233.1, forward strand.
GATAATTGTTCTGACATAGATAAACTGCTAGATTTTATATATATATATGAAAGATTCTCCAGATGCCCTAAATTAAGTACTGGATTAAAAGCTTTGATGACTTTGGGCCTAAGAGGCTGACAGCTCATTTTTTAATTTTAGAAATCAATCTCCTTAACTTCCCTTCTCTTCTTTATTTATGAGGTCCTTAGTGTTCTCTGAGCTTGGTGTTTTTCTTGGAGACATCTTATTACGAAACTAGGCAACATCATCAGCCTAATTTAGTAATGAAACCTCTGCAAGAAATCCGCCAAGCTCAGGGAACACCAAGGACCCCACAGTTCAACCTGAGCTACAAATATTCTCTTTCATGGATACTTCTTTATTTTTAGGTATGCATAGTGGTTCACATGCTATTATTTTTATCACTTTCTGTTACTGAGATATTACTCAGAATCAATTAAAATAGGACTGGCAACCCATAGGCTTCAGGCACTGCCCAGACACATTTTTGTACATCTTGGCTTTTTACAACTCTTGGAGCTTTTCAGATTTCACATTTCAACAGCAAAATGTAAACATGTAACATTAACATGCTTTGGAAATAAATAACACTCTGCAGGGCATAATGGACCTATTTGCCTTCAGTCCAGGGGTGAAATTCAAAATTTTTCCCTACCGGTTCTGTGGGCGTGGCAGGGGGAGGATACTGCAAAATCCCCATTCCCTCCCCACTCCTGGGGGAAGGATATTGCAAAATCTCCATTCCCACCCCACTCTGGGGCCAGCCAGAGGTGGTATTTGCCAGTTCTCTGAACTACTCAAAATTTCCGCTACCGGTTCTCTAGAACTTGTCAGAACCTGCTGAATTTCACCCCTGCTTCAGTCCCCTTACATTGATCTTGTCCTAAAGGTACTTTTTCAAGAGGCAACTGGATTTTCTTGTTTTTCTTTGAAGACATTTCACTTCTCATCCAAGAAGCTTCTTCAGCTCTTACAGTATGGTGGGGAATGGAAGGATTTATATTCCTTGCAGGCAGCTGGTCATTTGCATTCTTTTAGAGAGATGTTGAGGCCACTTGGATGTTTGTTTGTGTCCTCAGGGTCACCTGAGTAGTTCAAATGGGTGTGGAGCCGCCTTGGAACTGCTGAAAGGACTGTGTTATGGAGCTGTTTTCTGCAGGATGTTTTCTGCCCTGTGTCCCTTCACTGTTGAACACGGGCATAGGCTGTTGGGGATGAGTCTGTGTTGTCTGCATCTCAAACTGAAGTGCAAATGGTTCCTGTAGTCTGCAGTTTTTGGAAATCTGTTCATACTCCTGCACCATTCAAAGGGTGTTCATCCCAAAGTGCATAGCTAAACGTCTATGGAGATTCTCAATCATCCAGGTCATGATTATTCCGAAAGTGCTTTTTCAAGAGACAACTGGACTTTCTTTTTTTTCTTTGGAGACATTTCACTTCTCATCCAAGAAGCTTCATCCAAAAATAAACTAATTGCACAAAATGCCTTATATGGAGCATTGGTGTTAATCTGTAAATCCCTAAATAGATTAAGCATGATTGAGGGACTTTATCTCTTATAAATGTGTCTGGACATTAAAATCTGGAAAGTATTTCTTATATTGCTCCTGCATCACACATCTGTCCCAGGGTATGCCTTCCCCAGGATTTGGATGAGACTTTATTATCTTTACCATTTGAAAACTAGCCAAGAAATTATTTATTCCACAAGGCTTCTCACTGTTAAGTATTTTTGCCTTGTTTCAATTATTCATTCTAAATTCCAAATTATATTTATATTTTAATTATGGTTAGCAATTTTGAATACTTGATTGAATAGAAAGGTGGCATATAAATTAAATAACTGCATTTATTCAGATGAAATTGCTGGTCCAATTGTCAAAAGAAAGCTCAGGACCATATTGGTTGGAAACATGTGGAAGAGGTCTTCATCTCACAGTGATAGAGAATGGCTAAAATGATGATGATCATGATGATGATCATGATGATGAAGAAGAAGAATATGAATCATTATTGATATTTTTGATTATTTTTGAATGAGTTATTTATATGGATATCACATTCATAAAGCAATTTATTTACATTTAATCAGATGAAAAAACTGTACAAATATCTGTTTTATAGTTTGTAAGTGACAGCTATAAGAGGAAGCTAATTATGTGAAGTTTGCCATGCAAATCAAATGGAAAATTACAATATAAAAATCACTTTAAAAATGACAGCAACTATTTATTTTGTAGATAGTAGAAGCTGTTTATGAGCCAGTACCAGGAGGTATATATACTACAAAGATATCAGCTGTCATAAAAAAGTATGTATTATTAATGAACTTATTTGATTTGAACAGCATTCAGTATTTGCCTATTTATTTTTATTAAATAATAAAATAATTTATTTAATAAATTATTTAATAATATTTATTTATAATAACATTTATGTATCAGCCAACTGCAAAAGGCAGCTTTATGTAGAACACCTTACATCCCTGTAGCAACATCAAACATCCACAACTACCTATCCCAATTACTTGGAAAGGACTCGATAAGTAGACAAAAATGCCAAATCCAGTCTAACATCTGGCTGTCTATGTGACAAACCAAAATATTTATTTATATTGCACTTAAAAACTGTGGGGTCCCATCAGGGTAGGATGGGGGCAGGGGTGGGATTGAAAAATTGTAGCAACCGGTTCTCTGCCAGGTTGCTGGGAGGGCGTGGCCTACTCGGCCTCCTGCACCTCGGCGGGGGGGGGCATTTTCGCCCTCCCCAGGCTCCGGAGGCTTTCGTCGAGCCTCCGGGAGGGTGAAAACAGCTTCCCCTGGGCTCCGGAGGCCAGAACGGGCCCGTTTCCGGACTTCTGGTACTTCCGGTAGGCCCGTTTTTCGCCCTCCCAGATCCTCCGCATGCGCCCTGCACTTACCTGGCATCCAAAATGGGCTGTGTGGAGACTCCTGGGGAGGGCGGGGTCAGCCAGTCCTTGCAACTACCGGTTCGGCGAACCAGATATAAAATTAACATCCGGTTTGTACGAACCGGCTGAATCCCACCCCTGTGAAGGGCCATTGCAGGATCCCTGTGGTAGGTTGTAAAGATGAATAACTGGGGGGCGCTGCAGCTGCTGTAAGTTTCAACAAAGTCGTGTATATATAGCTCTTTGGGGGGGGCAGTCTTTGAATGGTTGTTAAGTGACTGGTCACAACTTAAAAACTACCTGTAAAGGAATATCAATTGAATTTGAATATACAATAATACAAAGTAGTTAGGTTAAAACTTAGCTATTATAACCTAGCTATTATAACTATAAGGAATTAGTAATCAGTAATTGCTTTCCAATAAAAATAATAAACTAGACCTTATATCACATTAACAAAATATAACTAATTAAATCAAATAAAATTAAACAATATGCATCATATAAGCAATAGACGCAAGGCCAATCCAGAAGTCACAAGTTCCCAATCAGAGGAATATCTCTTTCTCAAAATTGAATTTAAAGTAAAACAAAATAGTATGATTTATTTTCTAATTTCTAATCAACATTGGTAAGGAGAATTTGTTCTAATTCTATTATTTCATTGAGATCCTCTAACTAACCTTTCCAGAACAGTTCAATAAATAGAAATCTTATTGCACATAGGAATAACTAGGGAGGACTTGCTGAGACATGTAGGGTAGAAGGAGATCCCAAATATCTTCTTTTAGACGCTATGTGGGTTTTCATTCCTTGGTTCCATCTCCTGCTTTGAAGTGACAATGGCAGCTCCTGCTGCCATCACCTATCTTCTAAGCCAGGGGTGTCAAACTCGATTTCATTGAGGGATGCATCAGGGTTGTGTTTGACCATGGGGGGAATGGAGTGGGCTTGGCCAGCTTGACATCACTCATGTCGGGGGCACCTGTGATGGCCTGAGCGCTCTGCCAGTGAAAATGGGCTCCCAATCTCCGTTTTTGGCTGCGACGGCCTCCTGCAACCCTCTGCCAGCGAAAACAGAGCTCGTGAGGGCCGCACACAGCCCTCCGGAGCTCCGTTTTTGCTGGCAGAGGCACTGCAGGCCAGTCCTTTGCTGTTTCCAGGGCAGCCGCACGGGCCAGATCTAAGCACCCCGCGGGCCAGATCCGGCCCCTAGATCTTGAATTTGACACCCCTGTTCTAAGCAGTATCTCACAGGCATCTGTCTTCTAACTCCAGTGACCTAGGGTGGTAACACTGCTTGCTGACTTTCTAATGATTAAAAAATAAAAATGAGAAACTTGAATTTTATCTATAGCATCACCTTATAACCGTGATGGCGAACCTATGGCACACGTGCCACAGGTGGCACACAGCGCCCTCTCTGTGGGCATGCGAGCCGTCACCCCAGTTCAGCTCCACTGCGCATGCGCGCGCGCCTTCTGCCGGCTAGCTGGTCGTTGGGTCTCTGCCACGCATGCACGGTGTTGGGGTGTGTGCGGGGGGCACGCGTGCATGCGCGGGGGTGAGGGGGGCACACGCACACACATGGGTGTGGGGTGCATGTACGGTGGTCTCACATGCATTGCATTTTGGGGGTTCAGGGGGCGCGCACACATTTACACGCACGCATGCACACTTTGGTCACTCAATCCGGAAAAGGTTAGCCATCACTGGCTTATAACAATGTAGCTTAGAAGTATGATGTCTATAAGATTCAGAGCTTTTCTCCTTGAGATATGAACCAATCTCACAAAAGATAAAAGAAAAAAAATCTAACTTTAAAAAGCTATAATAAAGCTGTTTAAGTATTAAAATTATTTAACTTTAAGGACAAGGAAGAGGAAGTATATTACTGCCTTGAGTTGTTTATAAAAATAATAAAGGAATAAAAAAAATCTATACAAAACGCATTGATCTTGTTTTGGAAAAGGTGGGGAAAATAGCTGGTAATATACATAAATAAAAGAAAATTCAGTGCTCCACACGGATCATAAAAGTATGCTTGGTTGACCACAAATAAAGAGTCCTCCAAGAATCTACAGAAAGACACTGGGGAGAAAGATTTCCAGGTATTATTATTACAAATCACAAGTAGATTCTAAATTTAAAATAGTGTCTGAACTCCTCTGGGAGAAAGAATAAGGGCTGAAATTGAATATTTAATTTCATAAGTTATTAATGGAAATAAAAAGACAAACATGAGACTTAGATCAAACTTAGCACAAATTTATAAATAAAATAAATAGATTTCAATACACTTTCTCTATTTCCACAGAAATATAAGAGTCCTGAAAAAGATGTTTCCTTACCTTCAAATGCCTAGTTTTCTTCAACTTTTGGGGAGGTTGCACATTAATCAGAGGCTGCTAAAAATGAAAATCTTACTTTTTACTCTTGGTCTACAGATAATTTCTTGCTTGAAAAGGCTATTTTTTTTCAGCAGAAGGAAAGGCTAGGATATCTGCCTATGTGCATACAACAGAGAGAAATTAAGGAGATCTCCAGGAAGGAAAATGCCTCCCAGCAAATTAAATTTTAAATTAAACCAAACAGTACCTATTTTGACAAATGTGTATCTTTCAAGTAATGGCAAAAAGATATATCTAGATTTATATAGCAATGGAAGAAATCAAGGGTTAAATGTACAGTTTTCCAAGATGCAAAAGAAAGAGGAGGATTGCTAGATTCCAAATTGTATTTTGCAGCCTGCTGTTTGGCTTGTATAAAAGAGTTGAGAAATAGGGGAATAGTTAGAATTAGAAGAACACAACCTGAGGTTTACATGATTTATCGATGTAGATGTTAAAAACCATTGTTAAGAGTGCCATATTAAGAATGTGGAACTCAGGTTGTGCCCAAAACACCTGTATTGGTTTCAGCATATATATAAAAAGGCATGGGCAAAGGGAAGTGATTAATATAGCAAAATTATGGATAATTTAATATGAAGTCAAGAGAACAATTAATTGCAGAGAGGTTTATTTTTCAATAGTTTTCATATGCACAGTTAAGAGAGTGATTTATTATAGATAAAATGTAACGGGAATTGAACTACTATAAGATGGAATTTGGAATTGAATTATGTATAAGGATGAACATATGATTGCTAAAATGTATAAACTACATTGAGATTTGAAATGGAATAAGAACAAGTTAAAAAATGCAGGATAAAATGGGATAAGAATTTTGATTACAATATAAAGATGGACCAATGGAAGAGAATGTGGCTAAAAGGGCTGAACTTCACATTGTTTTATAATTTAAGAGATAATATTTAAAACTGATGTACCATTAGTGTGTGACATCAAATAAATTATCTAAGATGCATAAATGTATAAATCAATGTTGGAAATGTGAAAAACATGAAGGGATATTTTACCATGTGTGATGGCCTAAAAAGCTAGAACTTTTTAAACTGGGTTGGTTTTATGGATAAACAGCTAGGAAGACTTATGAGATATTAGTTTTGTGTATGGTAACTGCATCAAGACTACTATATGCACAAAGGTACAAAAACACTGAAATGTCCACCATCAAGGAGTGGATTGTAAATATGGGCAGAATTTTCATTATAATGTTTTGTATTTTCTCTTGGCTTTGTCTCTTCAATTTGCTTTTTTAGTAAATTGCTTTCTTATAAAGACTTTACTAGCATTCTATACTGTCCTTATACCTGGGTCTTTATTAAGGTTATTCTCAAAAAATTCTTTCATATTCTTTTTATAGTTTTCCATCATTGATTCATTTTTGTAACAAAATTAGCCACCATCTCTATAAGTTATAATTCTTCTGTTATATGTTAAAAGTCATTGATTTATGATCTGAAAAGGTCTTTGACACTATTTCCACTTTGTTAACACATATGACAGTATTTTTAGAAATCCAAACTATATCTATACTTAAAAAAGATCTGAGTCTAAGAAATAAGTATATTTTTAGAATCACTATTTTTATGTTGTCATACATTTGTAAGCTGATAGTTGTTCAAAATTTCAAAAAATATTTTAGGTAATTTGTCTTGTGTTGTTTTAATTCCTTTCATAGAGGTTCTATATTTCTGTGGGCAAACAATTCCATTCTAGTCTCCCAATAAACAGTTTTCATATACATTAATATTTCCATAGATTCCTTGAAAAAAATCTAGCTTTGTTATCATTTGGAGTATACATTCCTAATATCATAATCCTGGTTTCATTCAAATTAATTTCCATCTCTATGTATCTATCATGATCATCAGTCAATATAAATTTTGGTTGTAGTTGTGGGTTTATATACAAAACAACTCAATTTTTCTTAGTTTTTCCTCCTGAGATTAATTCTTGTCCCAATGTTTATACATTCAATGTTTTTATTTTATTTTCTTATATATATTTTCCTTTAAACAAATTACTACTTGTTTTAACTTTGTCAAATAATGAGATAGGTTTTTAGAATATTTTATCCCACTTTTTTTACCATATACAACAATGGAAACATACTTCATCCTCCTATTTTTCCAACAACAAACCTGTGATATGAGTTGGAGTGAGAGAGAGTGACTAGTCCAAAGTCACCCAGCCAGCTTTCACAACTAAGGCAGGACTCCCAATCTCTGGGTTTCTAGGTCAACACCTTAACTACTACCACTCTTTTTATTTTTATTTTTTGCAGAGAGTTGACCCATTTATATCCCTTATTATGCAATACAATCCATATTTATGCTGTAAAAGTTGAAAAGTCTACAACTGTAGCACTCAACATATTAGTTTCTTCTTCAGCCTCTTGCTTCATTTGCTGCAGAGCTCCTTTCTTTTTACCCACTTGCATCTCCTCCAATTCTTTTTTCAACCTGTCAAGGAAGTCTCCCACTTTTCAGACTGAATTAAGTTGAAACCTTTGCTGCTTAAAAGTTAAAATCGCTTAGGCGACCCCTGTGAAAGGGTCATTCGACCCCCTGTACTAAAGAAAGGATAAGTGCCATTCAATCTACTTTCCCAACCACTAAATGGAAGAAATGGTATAATAAGAATATATCCCTAGCATAGGAGTTCTTGTGAATACTGTTGTTGTCTATCATCCTTTAATTTTTAAATGATTGGTACAAATTCAATGGATAGTACAATGAAATTTATGTGGAATAAGATATAAATGGATTATTCTTCATTATAGGTGATTTCATAGTGGCTGAAAAGTGGATGAGCTTATTCCTTTATCAACATCAAAGTAATAATGTGTTTCTAGATTTTGCCAATGCATCCAAACTCAGCTTAGTTTTCAACTTCAAATTTTTAAACTTTTTTGAGCCACGGACCTTGGAAACTTCTCTGTTTTTTGTTATAACATTTTTTTTACTCTGTTTCACATACTGTTCTGAGAACAATACATAGACCCAAACATGACCTAGTTCTTGTGTGTACTTTGTTTTAGTAGCCACATAACAATGTTTTCTGCCTTGATGTTATATTGCTAAAATATTTTTCTTCACTCACTTGAGCAAGAGTGAGCAATGTACGGTTGTGTAGATTATCTTAAACTCATATCAGTCCTAGTATGCATGAGGAGTAGAGAAGGATGATGGAAATTGTGTTGCAACAATATCTTAGGGCTACACATTTTATCTCTGCATTAGAACTTCTGAGATAAAACAAAATTAACATGTTTCAGTTAAATTCTTCGTATAGTCTAAGTTTTACAAGCTTCTACTTGGGCGCAGTAAATAACTAAGTTAAAGTATCCATCACCAACTATGGTTTCCATCAAGGCTGTACTTCCAGGAAAATATAATCAAGAATACATTAGTAAATAGTTTTCTAGCACTCATTTAAACTTGATTTCAGCCAAGCAATAGAGACCTAATATTATACATAACAACGTAAGCATGCCTGTGATATTCACATAAACTTGGTTTATTTCTATTGGGATTTTTAAAAACTTTTGTTGTGTAAAACTTTATGAACAAGGTAATATTTGGTAAAGGCTGTTTCTCTCTTCATGTAAAAAGATGTACCAGTCATTGATTTTATGAGAGCTAGTTTCATGTAAATATTGGTTGTCATCTCCTAAATAACAAAGATATTTTTCCTCACAGATGTTTGACCCCTGATGCAGAGATCCGTCCTGATATAGTAGAGGTCAGTTCAATGATTTCAGATGTTATGATGAAGTATTTAGATGGATTATCAAATTCCCAGCTTGTCTTGGAGAAGAAATTGGAACGTGAAAGACGGCGTACTCAGAGATATTTCATGGAGGCCAATAGGAATGCAATAAAATGTCACCATCAACTTGCTGTGTTATCTCAGGTAAGGTAAACATATATAGTTACTTTGTTACCAAGGCTACATTACATTCTCCGTTATTTGTTCCAGGTTGTCAATGGGTATATATAATACAGCATTAGCCTGCTCTCACACTTGTCATTTATAAAGTTTGCACCACATTACCAAGCAAACAGCTGTATACCTACAGTAATGTGAATAATTGGTTGCTGAAGCTAGAAAATAAAAACAGTATTTGTAACATCATCAAATGCTATGTTGACTTTACATTTGAAAAGGACTGAGATGGTAGCATATACATTTTAATGCCCCCAATTTGCATTCCTGAAAGATTAAATATTGGATCTAATATCATAAGGCTAAAATTTTGAAAATTCAACAAAATGAGGGCATATAACTAGAAAATTAAAAGCAAATCATTGTCTCATGAAAACATGCCTTAGAAGTCACCGGAGAGACAAAAATAATCCAGTAATGAAAGTAATTTTATGCTTCAAGATTATTGGCTATTAATTTACAAATTCAAACATATCAGTTTGATCACATAATGCTTTCCAAGATATACTTAAACAAAACAAGAGAAGTGGAAATATTCCCTTTTATTTGTATTCATTTCTTGTATTCATAATCATGGTTATACTTATATCTGTTATCTAATACATGCTTGATGAAATAAATAAATAAATAAATAATAAAAAAAAATCAGAAAAGAGTGGCTTCAAATCTATTGTACCACTTAGCTGGGAAAAACAAATGTTAGAATTTCAACCTTAATTTCAAATTAAATAAAGCAGCTATGTGATATTCAGCATATTGAAATTATTTTGTAATTATTGCAAAGCTTTTCTACAATAAATCTCCTTCTCAGAGCTTGGGCCGTGATAGTTATTTGTGCCAGTTTCTTTCCTATCTGTTTGAGAGAATCTTAGCCATAAAATAAGTGTTATTTTTCAAGAATATCTGCCCTGATTAATAATCTGGCTGCCAGATATTTCAGCTAGTGAAATCTTCAAGTCAACTCCATATATAGCACATTGCAGGTTTTTTTTAAAATAAGAAATGGCCAAGTGTAAGCCCTTCCAAGTTAACTAGACAGGAAACATGACTAAGATGAAATAATTCTATTTTATTGTAAGGCTACATTAACATAATCTTGCAAGTCTGAATGTATAAACTTCCCACTGCCACTTTTAACTGCTTGACCAATTAAACCATTGGGGGGCACTCTTTTGTCCGATATCCTAAGAAGTATCTCTTCCCCTCATCCCCCAAGGTAATGCACACATTTTATTACATCAGTCACGAAGACTTCTTGGTCAAGGTATGGCCATAATTGATGCTCCAGTAGAGTAGGACCAAGGCTTGTTTGCCAACAGCTTATACCTTCTTCTCTGGCAAAAATCCAGGATGAACTCCAAATCACACAAATCAGTTTTTTTCAGGAAAAGTACAACCATATCAGGAACAACTACTGAAGCTGATTTATTGATCTAGAAAACCATGGTATTTAATGAGCAATAGCAACTCTGTTTTGATAAGGTTTAGTCTGAGATTGTTTCACCCCACAGAGCTCCTAACAGCCTCCAGGCACTAGTTCAAGACCTCCAGAGCATCTTCAGCCCTGTGTGGGGTGGTGATATACAGCTGATTGTCATCAACATACTGATGATAGTTCACCCTAAAGCATTGAATGACCTCTTCTTATGATTTCTTATAGATACTAATGGGATGGAACAAGCACTGTAATATCCCACAATGGAGCAGCCGAACCATAATAGGTTTCAACTCCAAGTGAAATGGATCTAGAAAATCTGCTTCCTTTAGGATTGTCTGGAATTTAATCTGCATCACTTTCTCAACAACCTTTTTTTAAAAAAAAAAGAAGATTGGAGAATAGATAAAAAATTTCAAATAAATGATAGTTTCTTCAGGCGAAGGTGTATCACTAGCTCTTCCAAGGCAGGTGGCATCACAACCATCACTAAAAAACTAGTCATTACCTGAACATATGATCTAATCATAAATAACTTCTAGCACTGCTTGAAATGTGTTTAAAAATGAGAAATGGAAACTGTATACTCCAAAGAGAATGGCATGAAGGCCATTGCCACAAACAAGTAGGAGAAAGACAGGCAAAATTTGAACTTTGATTTACTATAAACTGGCCTTGAATTTGACATAAAACTGACCTAATTCTTTCATAATGATTTCATAGTTTTTATATAATAATTCTTATTAGAATTTGTTTCTTTGGAAATTTATTCATGACACTGTCTTGCCCAGCTGGTAGAAAGAAGCTTGATTACCATAATTGAAATATCTCTGAAATTTCATGGATACCACTTAGCGTGAACTTCACAGACTAGTGTTGTCAGAGCAAATTATTTATATTCTTAAAGAATTGTTTCTATTATTTTGCAGGAACGTTATGAAAAGTCAAGTTTCAGCAGCAGTAGTAGTGGAGCAGCTAGTTTAAAAAGTGAATTTTATGAAAATACTGATATTCTATCTGAAAACCTCCACCAGTTTTCTGGAAAAGATGAAGAGAAAGATGAAACCCTGTCAGATGATAACTGCATTTTAGAAAACACAGAAAAAGGTAAGATTAAACAAGAAATATTTAGTACTCCTGATCAGAATTGCAGAGAAGGGTTAATTTCTGCTTTTATTTTTACAAAGATGTCTTCTCGGAATTTGATGATGAATTGGATATTGCAGATCATTCTAGCAGTTCTAGTTCAAGTCCCCTTAAAGAGTCAGCATTTGGTAAGTTCCTTTAAGAATATTTTTGAATTGTTGATAGTGTTAATTGGAAGCTATTAGTGATGACAAACACTTTACTATAGTATCTGAGCAGTAATAAGATAGCACATGTGAATCATAAATGAAAACATAATGATGAACGTGCAGTTTCAGAATAAATTTGGAAAGACCAAATGAGACAAAACAAAAACAAAACAAAAGAAGAACTTGATTTAAAAATCAGAGATTTAGCTAAAAATCATCCATAATCAAATTGATGTATTGTAAGAAGCTCCAAATTTAACTAATGCACATTTGGTAGCATGGTCTTCTATCTGCTTTAAGTGAAGCTTGGAGATGTTGATTGTTGCAAAATCTGTCCCATGAGCTATCTTCATGCTTGTAAGTGTTTTAAGCTGTAAATAAACTGATCTACAATGTGAAATATGAAAGCAATATTTACAATAATATTTTATTACCGGTACTTATCCAGTCATTTGAAAAATGGCATAAATAAACTGAATAAGTATCAAATTTAAAGGATTTTTATGTTTGAAAAAGCATGATCTGTGTTGTAAAAAGTAAAGTTGATCATTGAGATAAGTGACCCTTTCAATCAATCAGAATAGACCTGGAAGGGACCTTGGAGGTCTTTTAGTCAACCCCCCTGCTCAAGCAGGAGACCCTATATCATTTCAGGTATGTGGCTGTCCAGTCTTTTCTTAAAAACCTCCAGTGATAAAGCATCTACAACTTCTGAAGGCAAGCAGTTCCACTGGTTAATTGTCCTCACTGTTAGGAAGTTTCTCCTTAGTTCTAGGTTAGTGATGGCGAACCTTTTTTCCCTCGGGTGCCAAAAGCGCGCATGCATGAAAGCGCACACGCGCGTGCCCACATCCATAATTCAATGCCGCACCCCCTGCGCATGCACGCATGACCCCCCCACGCTGCCACGTGCATGTGCGTGCAACCCCCGCGCTCCCTCGTGCATGTGCGCACGAACCCCCCCTGCGCGCCCCCAGCAGGCTTCCCTGAATCCTCCGAAGGCTGGAAACGGTCTGTTTCCCGATTTTCGGTGGGCCCGGTAGGCCCGTTTTTCGCCCTCCTCAGGCTTCAGAGGCTTTCTTGGAGCCTGGGAAGGACGAAAACGGCCTCCCCCGCCCCCCGGAGGCCATCCAGAGGCCAGAAACGGCTCATTTCCCGACTTCCGGTGGGCCCAGTAGGCCCATTTTTCGCCCTCCCCAGGCTCCAGAGGCTTTCCTGGAGCCTGGGGAGGGCAAAAGCGGCCTCCCCCGCCACCGGAGGCCCTCCGGAGGCCGAAAATGCCCTCCCAGAGCCTCCGCACCAGCCCTGGCATCTAAAATGGGCCATGTGGAGACTCCTGGGAGGGGAGTGGTGGCATGGGCGGGGCCAGGTGAAAATCAGCTGGCTGGCACATGCGCTGGAGCTGAGCTAGGGCAACAGCTCGCATGCCTGCAGATATTGCTCCACGTGCCACCTGTGGCACGCGTGCCATAGGTTCGCCATCACGGTTCTAGGTTGCTTCTCTCCTTGATTAATTTCCATCCATTGTTTCTTGTCTTGCCTTCTGGTGCTTTGGAAAATAAATTGACCCCCTCTTCTTTGTGGCAGCCCCTCAAATACAGGAATACTGCTATTATGTCACCCTTAGCCTTTTTTTTTCTCTAGACTGGCCATACCCAATTCTTGCAACTGTTCATATGTTTTTGTCTCCAGGCCCTTAATCATCTTAGCTTGTCTTCTTTGCACTTTTTCCACAGTAAATATACATTTGATATGTATCTTTACTGTGATACTATACAGTATGTTTATCCTTGATGTCTGTTATATTTTTCAAGAATGAATAATTGTATGAAATAAATTCTTATAAATGAAATTAATATCAAAGAACACTTACATTTGATCCCTGACTTAAATCATAAGAAGAGTTGAAGCTTTATGACTTCAACTATTGATGATTACTCATTATATCTAAATCTATCTGTCTTTCTATCTAATTATATAGTTTTGGAATATTAATTCTTGTAGGGGATTTGTAAGATTTGAACTTTTAATCTTAATTTATTTTGAGAAGATTCAAATAATATTTTGAATAGGGATATATGTCCTGTGAAAAACTGAGCATTTTTCAACCTTCCACATTAATAGATGTCTAGCCTTTTAGATTTTTCCAGTTAAAACACAACAGAAGTTTATTATGCATGTTACATGTTAATGCTGGGAAATGGTAAGAAAAAAGAACCATTTGTTCTTAGCAACGATTACAACGGTACTGAAAAAAAGCGATTTACATCTGGTCTTCACACTTATAACTGTCGCAGCAGGCTCACAGTCATGTGATCAAAATTAGAGCGCTTGGCAACCGGTATGTATTTACAACAGTAACAGTGTCCTGGGATCATGTGATTGCCATTTGCAACCTTCCCAGCACATTTCTAACAACAAAGTCAATGGGGGAAGCCAGATTCTCTTAGTGACCACATGATTCATTTAACAACTGCAAATGATTTGTTTCATAACCATCATAAAAGAGTTTGGAAAAAATCAGCTTTAACTCATTTAATATTATAATTTATTCTTTCCTAAGTTAATTCCTAATAACAAAGCTAAGAGAAAAATTGGAATAGAGGGTATGTGATGTTTTTTCTTTTTCATTCTGAATGAAGATAGATTTGCCTACTTTGAGCTGTGACCCAGAAAACATATATCAGACAAGAAAATGGTTTGCTTTCTTAAATGTATAGTGTGCACAGTAAAAATGCAGTAAAAAGAAATTAGATACAATTATTGCATCTGATAGATTGTAAAAGTAAAGGTTTACCCTGTCCAGTCATGCCTGACTCTTAAGGGGTGGTGCTTATCTCCATTTCCTAGCCAAGGGAGACAGTTTTGTCTGAATATGCTTCTGCAGTCATGTGGCTGGCATGACTATATACATGAAACACTCTTACATTCCCATCAAAGTGGTATCTATTTATCTACTTGCATTTGCATGGTTTCGAACTGGTAGTTGGCAGGAACTGGGGCAAAAACAAGAGCCACCCTGTCACATGGTACCGTGTTTCCCCGAAAATAAGACCCTGTCTTGTATTTTTTGAACCCCAAAATAAGCGCTTGGCCTTATTTTTGGGGAGGTCTTATTATTTTGGGGCACGTGGAGCAAGACGGGGCTCCTCTAGCCGTCTTACCTGATTTCCAGCTCTGTCTCCCTAACTCTAACCAGAGGAAATGGCGGGGACCGGCTGCACACACGTTTAAATATTTTCTGGGAGGGCTTATTTTCTGGGGGAGGGCTTATTTTTGGGGAAACACGGTTCTTGGGTCTTAAACTGCCAACTTTCCCTTTGACAAGCCCCAGAGTCTTAACCACTAGGCCACCATGTACCCTCTAACAAATTATATTGCCAGCAAATAGAATATTTCTATGCTTTGTCAAGTATGATTAAAATGTGATATTTAGATAAGTATGAATCATGATGCTCTGTTTACATCTTGACACTTTTTGTATTCAGAGTTGTCTTTTATTGCCAGAATATATTTTTAAAAATTACTATGGTAGGATGCAAATGTTAGAAGAAAAATATTTTATGAATTTAAAATGTTTGCAGACTCGTATACATTCAGTACTTTTGTTACAGGTATAAAACGCAGCTTAAGTGCTTATGAAAGACAGCCTCAGTCAAGGCAAGTTTGAAATCTTATTTTACAAATGTAAATTGTTTGCCTCTCTTATTTTGAATTCATCTTGAATCTGGAGTACAGCAATATTGAAATTTTCAAAGAATATAATTTTCAAAATATGTGAAACACATTAGCAGTTTAGCAACATATACAATTATATAGCAATAATACATACAACTTATAAAATGATGCTCATGTATTTAAAAAATCCTTCACAAAACAAATCTCAGTCAGGTTTATTTTTTATTGTTTCAGTGGTATAAATGTCTTAAAATAAGTTGGCAGAATAGAAGCAGAAATTGTTATTATACCATTTTATTATGGTAATTGTGATACATATTTTATCCATTGCGAACATATTTTTCATATTCTTCAAGGTCCATTCAGAATAGAAGTATACAACATTTTATCGTCCAAGGGCCACCCTTAGTTTTGAGCATCACACTGGAAAACACACTTTCCACTGACTAGCTCCTGACTGTCAGAGAGTACTGACTGCTCCTAGGAGACAACTAAATCTGATCTAATTTGCATTTAAACTAAACTAAAAGTAAATATACCGCGTTTCCCCGAAAATAAGACCCTGTCTTATATTTTTTGAACCCTGAAATAAGCGCTTGGCCTTATTGCCATGCACTCAAAAGCCCGATTGGGCTTATTATCAGGGGGATGTCTTGTTTTAGGGGAAACAGGGTAGTTAAAATGATAACTCCCCAATTGTGTATTTAAAGCTGTTCTCCTTTTATCAGAATTTTTTTTTTCTAAACATTATTGCCATATCTAAAGCTCTTGGAAACAGCATATGGCTAAGGCCTCAAGCTAAGTGGTGCTAACTAAAATGTTAAATAGTATGAACATGCATTTTTTGGCATCAGCATTCTACAGAGAACTGCATAGGTTTAGTACAGAAAAGTTAATACAACTCTTGAAGCAACTGCCTTTTTTAGATTTGCTCAGGAGCAGGAAAAAAGAAGGGCTGTTTTACGGAATAGCAGAGAGGTTCTAAATGCTTTTGATTGTACAAGGACCAGAACATTTCTTTTAGACAGTCTTTGAAGATGCACAGCCATAGCATCTAGTAATACTGCATGATAAGAAAGATGGATAAGGACTTTTTAATGTACCGTATTTTTTGGAGTATAAGACGCACCTTTCCCCCCCCCCCCGGGTGAAAATTTTGGTGCGTCTTATAGACCGTACGGGCATTTTTGGCCTCCCGAACCCTCCGTGTGTTGCATTTTCGCCCTCCCCAGCCCCCAGAAGCACTCTGCAGTATTCCACATGTCCCGTTTTTGCCAAAAATGGGCCTGTTTTTGGGCTCCCAAGCCCTCCGTGCGTCACGTTTTCACCCCTCCAGGCCCCCAGAAGCACTCTGCAGTACTCCGCATGGCCCGTTTTAGCCAAAAACGGGCCTGTTTTTGGGCTCCCAAACCCTCCTCGTGTCGCGTTTTCGCCCTCCCAGGGTGAAGACGCACCGGACTATAAGACACACCTAAATTTACAGGAGGAAAGCAAGAAAAATTTAGTTTTTGGCCTCTGCGCATCGCGTTTTTGCCCTCCCTGGCCCACAGAAACACTCTGCAGGCCAAAAATGGGCCCGTTTTTTGGCGAAAACGGGCCATGCGGAGCACTGCAGAGTGCTTCTAGGAGGGCGAAAATGCGACGCACAGAGGGCTTGGGAGGCCAAAAACGGGCCCATCTTGGTTAAAACAGGCCCGTTTTTGGCGAAAATGGGCCATGCGGAGCATTGCAGAATGTTTCTGGGGGCCGGGGAGGGCGCAAACGCGACACGCAGAGGCCAAAAACTATTTTTTTTCTTGTTTTCCTCCTGTAAATTTAGGTGTGTCTTATAGTCCAGTGCGTCTTATAGTCCGAAAAATACGGATATGTGTGCTTCTTTTTAAACTTTTGATAAAATTGGAGTCATTATATATAAGACTCCCAGGTGATTTTCTTTCCAAGCATTGATACAATTTATATGCTAAATTTCTCTCACAATTATTATTTGAAAGATTATTCTTGCTTAATACCCTTTCTGTTTGCAGAGATTACACTGGAATTCCAGGATTCAGACCAAGACCCGGTAATTTCACTTCTGCCCCTATTTTTGAAAGGATTTCCATCTTGAATGTCTTCTAATCTTATTTTTAAATTGTGTTAGTTTCACATGCAGTTTTTTCTTTTATTTCTTCAGCTTTGCTGCCCCTTGATCTGCTTCTGAAAGCGCCTTCGTTCATGTTCAGGGCCCACGTTAAGAAAATAGAGGATTCGTTAGTGACAGGGTGGAAATCCCATAGCCTTCCTGCTGTGATTCTGCGCAATCTGAAAGATCATGGTAGTACTTAAAAGTATCACTTCACCATTAAGCAAGTTATGAATAGAACATAGATTTACAGAAAAGTTATAAATAGTGAGATGCTGTATTGAAGAAAAAGTCTTACATAAATAACATTACATGGAACACTCAAAAAAGATCTAACTTCTTAGACACCTGGAATCTTAACAGTATAGAAAAAGACTGGATAAAGAATGGTCTCCAAGTTTAATTGGAGCAGTCCAAGAAAAAAATGGAATGAAGATATCAGGTGGACAAAGGAAAAATTGAGATAGGAACAGTAGGTAATTGTTCAATGTCCCCTACCCATTGCTACCTTTTAGCTGCCCTGCACCCTGTATTGCAGCAAACAGCCCAGAACTGTGCAATTCTGGGCAGGGGTGAAATCCAGCAGGTTTTGACAGATTCTGGAGAACTGGTAGCGGAAATTTTGAGTAGTTTGGAGAACCGGTAGTGGAAATTTTGAGTAGTTCAGAGAACCGGCAAATACCACATCTGGCTGGCCTCAGAGTGGGGTGGGAATGGAGATTTTGCAATATCCTTCCCCCGGGAGTGGGGAGGGAATGGGGATTTTGCAGTATCCTTCCCCTGGAGTGGGGTGGGAATGTTCTGTTTCCTGTTCCTTGGAGTACCAATAGCCCTTGGGCCTGCTTAATCCCCATATCCCGCAGGTCTTTTTCCCCCCTCCACCGGGTCCCTACACACCTTAGGTTTATTCTTCATTCCATCACCCAACATTGGCTTATCTTTTGAAGATCTCTGGAGCTCCAGAGGTTTCCTAACTGCATTAGGGCAGCAGAATGATTCCCCCCCTCCATATGTCTGCCTTCCAGAAGTGACTGCCATTTCTATATGACTGCAAAGAATTGCCGGGTTGAAAGTGGTAGCCACTTCTGGGGCACAGACATGCAACCCAGGGACAAGGATAGAATGGGACAATTCAGCACAGCCAGCTGATTGTTGCCAGTTCACCGCCGTCAAGTCGCCTCTGCCAACAAGTCATCACAGGACAACTCAACAAGGCCAATTTGCCACAGGGGCAACTCGCTGCGGGCAGCCGGAGGGAAAGCCGGGCAGGCGGGCAGATGAGTGTGTCAATGGTCCAACTAATGAACCCAACAAACATAGACATTTTCTGGAACTTTGAAATCCCAAAAGCAAAACTTCATTGAGTACATCATTTCGGCACTGAAGAAAGCAAAACCAGCTCTAACTTTTCCCACGCAACCCTGCATAGTTAAAGAATAAATTTTTCCCCTCCTCCCACTGGACTGGTCACATTGTCCAATTATGAATTGTCCTTTTGTTTTGAGAACAATTTATGTCTTGGCCAACACCTGCAGTAGTGTCCTTGGTGGGTGCTTGGCTCTCACAGTTGAAGTCTGGAGCCTCCGCATTCCATTTTCCCCTTCCCTCCCCCCAGTTATTTGGCAAGTTGAAAAGCGATAATATTCACAGGAAGCATAAACAAATTCAATCTTGACAGAGTGAGCAGGTGGACAGAGTGGCAGTGGCGGCCGGGGGGCTTCCCATTTGCATACCCCCGCCGCCACTGTTGCTGCCGCCACTACCCCTGCTGCTGTGCTGAGCTCCAGGCCATTTGGAGTTCAGGCCATTTGGCAGCAGCAGCAGTGGCAGAGCAGCTGGCCAATAGGTGGTGGTGGCTGGGCGCATCCCATTTTCACACTACCTGCCGCCATTGTTGCTGCCATGTCAAGCTCTTGGAGTTCCCAGAGCTTGCTACTGCAGCAGCACTGGCAGGGTGTGTGAAAATGGGATGCGCCCGGCTGCCTCCTGGCTGCCTACCCCACCCAATGCTGCCACCGAATGGCTCAGAGCTCAGAACTCTGAATGGCTCAGAGCTCAGTGCAGCAGCAGTGGCAGTTGCAGCAGTTGCAAGGGGTGTGCAAACGGGAATCCCCCGGCCACTGCTGTTCTGTTGCTCTGCCTATCTGCTCACTCGTCCACCCACCCACCTGGCTCTTCCTCTGGCTACCTGTGGCGAGTTGTCTCTGCGGTGAATTGGCCATGTTGAGTTGTCCTGCAATGACTTGGTGGTGAGTTGGCAGAGGCAACTTGATGGTGATCTGGCTACAATGAGTGGCCGTGCCAAATTGGCCACACCAAGTTGTCCTAGACCTGGATAGATGGTCTGTCCTTCCCCAGCATGAGGCCTAGTGATTTTCAAAAGGTAAGTGTGCTTATGGACGGATGAGGGGGCAGGCTTAAGGTCTTTGGGGACCTGGCGGGGCAGGATGGGAAGAAGAGACATGGAGGGGCTGCTCCAGCAACTCTGTGGTCAGTTATAACAGCGAATGACATGGGGAGGGCACTACAGGGACCATAACTTTGAAACATGGGAGTAAATATTTTTGAGAAGTCTGTCATAACCTCAAAGGGCCACTAATTAACTAGTCATTAAATGAGGGCTTTCTGTATTTTCTTTTGTCAATGATGATTTTTGAACATGCTTGGACACTCCATTGATGCTACGAATGTTGAGAACTGCATTTGTTATTATTTTTCATTCCTTCTGAAAAATGAATGAAAACACATGCTCTAGGGACAATGGTTTAGATAGCTATCATCTGCAGGAGTTTTTGTTTTTTTTAATGGAGAGTGAAAAAAGCATGTTTTATGATAGGAATGACAAAAATTTTGGAAAAAAGGAAAGGAACAAGGAAAATCAAACTATATTTACAGAAGTTCAGAATGTTGGTAGAAATAGCTCATTTTTTTCTCTTTCTCTCTTTACCTCATAAATAGGTGAAAATATGAGGAAAGTTTCTCCTAGGTCAGTGATGGCTAACCTTTTTGTCGTCGCGTGCCGACCGTGTGCGCACCCACACCCATAATGCAATGCGTGCGCAACACACACACACCGTGCGCCCTGCCCCCCCGCGCATGCGCGCACGACCCCCTCCGCATGCCCCCACTTCCCTACATGTGCGCATGACCCCCCATGCTCCCCCCACCCTCGTGCATGCGCACGTGACCCACCGCGCTTCCCTCCGATCCCTGCGTCCCACCCCCTGTGCATGCGTGGCAAAGACCCGAAAATCAGCTGGCCGGTGGGAGGCGCGCGTGCATGCACGGTGGAGCTGAACTGGGGCGACAGCTCACGTGCCATCAGAGAGGGCGCTGCGTGCCACCTCTGGCACATCACGGTCCTAGGTTAACATTAGCACAAACACTAGAAAATGAGGGCTGGAACTAAAGAATTACGAAGGAGAAATTCAAGGGGACTGCATTTTCTTTATTATACCTTAAGGAACTTCCTCTGCAAGTCTGTTCACATATTTCTGAAATTCTTCTGTCTGCCTGGCTTTGATTACCTCCAGACTGCTATTTTTTAGTCTGTTAATATCTTTCATAAAGAACATAAATTATTTTGTGCTGCATATAAGTACTAATTAATATTATAACTAATATTAATTAGTACTTATCTGCAACACGAAATACTTTATGTTCTTTATAATATATTTTGTGACTTATAATCATGGAAAAAATGGAGATAGAAAACTGTACCAGTCTCCCTCCTTTAATTAATGAAATATACAGTAAATTCCTATGTGATTTTACAAAACCCTTAAGCTTTAAACCAAGTCATAAAATATGGATTTAATATGGATCCCGTAGTGAACATAGAGGATGATTTTGAAGTACAGAGGGAAAAATCAATTGCCAAAGCAACAATCAGATAGCTGAACCTTGAGCCCAGACCTAGAAAGTAGTATATGGAAACCTCCCCAGACAGCCTCCCCTTGCAAATTCACAAGAAGATGAAAGAGGAAGGAAAATACTTTCTGATTTGCAAGATTCTATAATAGCCATCCTCTATTATAGCCATTTTTAAAATTTTATTTATTTATATCTGTTAAGGAATTGTGCAGAGCAACCTCTGCTTCTGAAGGTTTGCACAGTGAACCGTAATGTTGCAGTAGATATGAGTAATGATTCAGTCAATACACAGATACGTTAAAGTGTATAAAAGTAGTTTACTTAAAGAGATAGCACAGTCCAAATAACAGTCCGAATCATACACGTTCTATCAGTCAGTATTCAGAAGTACAGCAGTCTTCTTACCAGTCTTTCTTTGTCTTAAGCATCAAACAAAGATTCTCACCTATCACAGATAGTTAGCTACACACAGAGCTTACTTTTAGACACGAAGTCACTCAGCAATGAATCGGCAAAAGAGAAAGAACTAACCATGTTCTCTAGCTCCCTCTTATGGCCGTTACTGCCAGTCAGAATGCAACAATGCATTTAAAGCAATATTACATATATACATTAATCAGTGATTTGTCGCTTGTTTCTATTAACCAACCCAACCGTTTGGACAGAGTCCTAACAAAACTGTTACACGCGAGCTTACTTTTAGACACGAAGTCACTCAGCAATGAATCAGCAAAAGAGAGAGAGCTAACCATGCTCTCTAGCTCCCTCTTATGGCCGTTACTGCCAGTCAGAATGCAACAATGCATTTAAAGCCGTATTACATATATACATTAAACAGTGATTTGTGGCTTGTTTATATTAACCAACCCTACCGTTTGGACAGAGTCCTAACATTCTCCCCTTTGGGTGGTTAATAT
>QLTV01001233.1:1073532-1091013 GCA_003457575.1 Thermophis baileyi
GCAGAGTAACCTCTGCTTCTGAAGGCTTGCACAGTGAACCGTAATGTTGCAGTAGATATGAGAAATGAATCAGTCAATACACAGATAAGTTAAAGTGTATAAAAGTAGTTTACTTAAAGAGATAGCACAGTCCAAATAACAGTCCGAATCATACACGTTCTATCAGTCAGTATTCAGAAGTACAGCAGTCTTCTTACCAGTCTTTCTTTGTCTTAAGCATCAAACAAAGATGATTCAGTCAATACACAGATACGTTAAAGTGTATAAAAGTAGTTTACTTAAAGAGATAGCACAGTCCAAATAACAGTCCGAATCATACACGTTCTATCTGTCAGTATTCAGAAGTACAGCAGTCTTCTTACTAGTCTTTCTTTGTCTTAAGCATCAAACAAAGATTCTCTCCTATCACAGATAGTTAGCTACACACAGAGCTTACTTTTAGACACGAAGTCACTCAGCAATGAATCAGCAAAAGAGAGAGAGCTAACCATGCTCTCTAGCTCCCTCTTATGGCCGTTACTGCCAGTCAGAATGCAACAATGCATTTAAAGCAGTATTACATATATACATTAAACAGTGATTTGTGGCTTGTTTATATTAACCAACCCAACCGTTTGGACAGAGTCCTAACAATATCCTGCTTTTATTACTTTGATAAATAACTTAAGGCAGCTAAGATATTTAATACTCCTTTCTCCTATTTTTCCTACAACAATAGCCATGTGAGATGAGTTGGACTGAAAGAGAATGATTGACCCAAAGTCACCCAGCCAGCGTTCGTGCCTAAGGTGGAACTAGAATTCATGATCTCCTGATTTCTAGCCTGCTGCCTAGCCACTAGACCAAAATGACTAATAAATACTAATACAGTTTTATTTATTTATTAAATTTATATACTGCCTCTTTCACTACCCCAAGTAATTCAAATGAAAGAAAATAATACTGATAAAGTAATATTTATTAATAAATATTAATAAAATAAATACTAATGAAAGTAGCTGTACGTCTACACAGTGTTTGTTTCTTAGCTCGTTCTATCTTATAAAGCCGACAGATCCTCATGTATGTGAATTCTGAGGGCAGTATTTTTTCCTTCCACAATCATTCCTCCAACTGCTCCATATAAATAACTTCACATCAGCAAGTTGCTATATTTGTGCTTATGTGTCCAATAATTGGATGAAAGTTTCAGTTTATATGAATGTCTTAAGCCTTTACATTTTCTCAAGTTTCTTTTCTTAATAAACTTAGTGAAATGTATTTAATACATTATGTATAGAATATTACATGTGGATTCTAACTTTTCAATAGAAAATTCATAGCATTGTTCTCAAGAAGGATCATCATCAGCACTTAATGTATTCTACACTATCTTTTTACTCTATTGCTATTATTATCATGTTGCTTTCAGTTGTACCATCTTTGGATAAAGGAGAGGATTTACTGGCCAAAAGTAGACAAGAGAATGTTATAAATAGTCACAACCTTTTACTATTTAAAACTTAGTAGTTTGGCTTAGCAGAACTATGGATCTGGCCATTGAATAATCCTACAATTTATCAATACTCAAATCCAATTTGCAGACAAAATAGAAATGAGAAGTAATAAGATGCCTTGACCTCTCATAGTACATCCTATAACATGCATCCTAGGAGTATGGCAAACAAGTTGGGCTAGATTTTAAGACTTCGTTTCCCAGATTCTTTATAAAGATTCCCCTGTTTAATAAGAGGAGCATCTCA
Source organism: Thermophis baileyi (assembly GCA_003457575.1). Classification (NCBI taxonomy): domain Eukaryota; kingdom Metazoa; phylum Chordata; class Lepidosauria; order Squamata; family Dipsadidae; genus Thermophis; species Thermophis baileyi. Next base: position 1,075,275 of record QLTV01001233.1, read on the forward strand.
TTCCTCGCTGTCTTTATGAAGCTATCTAATCCAAGAGATGCTTACAAGAGATGTATGGAGGCCTTTAATGTAAATCCTGGAAAGTGATGAGAAAGGACTGCTGGTTGGCTCCTTTGAGTGTATGTACCATCCTTGTGTATAATCTTGTGAAAGATCTATTGCGTCTTTCTGGACCAGCTGATTTCAGAGCAAGAAGTAAGATTAGGTTGCCTTCTACCTAGTACCTGCATCATGATAATAATACATAATAAAATATTGAAAACAACATTGGTGACCATTTTCTTGTTTGATGCATGCCATTTGAACATTCCCTAAGTAGGGTAATATTTTATCTGAGCCTCGGTGGCCCAGTGGCTAGAGTGCAGTACTGCAGGCTACTTCTGCTGCCTGCCGGCTGCCTGCAATTTGGCAGTTCAAATCCCACCAGGCTCAAGGTTGACTCAGCCTTCCATCCTTCCGAGGTGGGTAAAATGAGGACCCAAATTGTTTGGGGCAATATGCTGACTCTGTAAACTGCTTAGAGAGGGCTGTAGAGCACTGTAAAGCGGTGTATAAGTCTAAGTACTATTGCTATCTGGGAAAAAAGAGAATTAATAGAACATACTGTGATTGTCTATGGGGCCTGACTTTGAATATATCCTGTATAAAGGAGCAGCCAAGGACAAAAATCATAAATAAGCATACATATTGCGGACCCAATAATGATGATTTGGCTATTACAAAAGTAATATTGGAAGATAAACTAATCTTGTAATGATCCTGTTGTGGAGACACTAGATATTTCCCCATTCTTTACATATACAGTATTTATATTTTAAGCTGAGAAATTAGGCAGGAGTTGCTATTTTAATTGTCTTATGAAAAACATTTTACTATCTTTTAGCATATGTTCATTCATATTCTGTGATAACTGAGTCAGAAAAGAAATGAAAATCTAAATTTGCTCAGTTCATGACAATATTATGAATAGTTGAACTCCTTTGTAGATTTTTATGTCTGGTTGTAAAATAACCTTATTCAGGTTTCAAAGGCTGAAAATGGTTTTTATATTTTCCTCCTAGAGAATGTTGAAAAGCATATAAAGTTGTAATTTGACAATCTTTGTATGGCCTACATCTAATTTTATTGAATATTTTTTAATATTTTGCTTTTGCTACATGAATATTTCAACAGAACTAAAGTATGAAAAATGTTTTATATTTAAAATTCAATAACTCTCTATTAATAGTGTTACAAGAAGGGAAATACTAGGTTTCTTTATAATTTGCAAGATCCAAATGCTTTTCTGTTCTTTTTCCCTCTTTCCTGGCTTCTGCATCTGTCTTTGAGAGAAATACTGAAACCAGCAAATTGATTTTCATTGCTGACTGTAACATTATCTTCTGCAGCATCAGCTGGGATTGCTGTGTCACAACGGAAGGTGCGTCAGATCAGTGATCCTATTCAACAGATTCTAGTTCAGCTGCACAAAATTATTTACATCACTCAGGTACCTTTTGCTGATATTATTTTAATACAGACCAATTGTATTGCTTGATAGATATAACAATAGTTTCTCTGCTCCCGGCCAATATATATATTGTTTAATCTTGCGGGTAATATTTGCTTCTGCAAATGGGATGTGGGGTCCAGCACCATTATTTTGAGGAGCCAGGGTAAACAGAATAGGTATCACGCTTCCAGAAGTATAGCGATATAGGATGGCTGGAGGTTGTTCCTTGCTCTTGCCCACTCCCTCCTTTTCAAGCCATGAATTTTTATGTTTATCTCTTCTTCCAGCTTCTGGTACATGCACATAGGTATATCGATCTGTTTCTTAACTATACTTAGATTCTCATTTAGACTTAAAGCAAGTACTGTTGGTCATTTTCCATCTGTGAGTTGACAGGCTTCTTTGACTGATAAAATTTTTCATAATCTTTGATTCTTAGCAGGGCAATCTATGTTGAATAACTCAGTCTTGCAGTATTTCTTCCTCTTCACTTTTAACAAGCTTTCCTATGCTTATCAAATTCTACTTGGAAGACTTTCATTCACTCTCCAGTTAACAAGTCTTCAGGAGTGTAAATTATGCTCAATCCAACTCAGATTTAATAGTCTGCATTTCCCTGTATTAAAATAAGAGCTCTTCAACTTTCAGAGTTGCCTATCCTGTTTTCTCTGGTAATTTATGATATCTCTAGTGGAAGCCCAATAAACCTCATCCTCACCCCTCTCCTTATGAATACTTTCAATAAGAGAATACTTTCTATATAGAGTTCTGATGGTGCAGTGATTAGAATGCATATTGCAGGCTAAATCTTCCCACAGCCTGGAGTTGGATCCTGCCAGGCTTGAGGTTGACCTATCCTTCTGTCCTTCCAAGGTCATTTAAATAAGGATTATTGAGGGCAATATTCTGACATTGTAAACTGTTCAGAGAGTGCTGTATAGCACTGTAGAGCGGTATATAAGTCTAAGTGCTATTCCTATATGGGAAAATAAACTGTGTTCTATTTCCAGCTTCTCCTTATCCGCATACTTGCCTTTGGGTTTTATATGGATATATGAACAGCCAGAAGGAAGCCAGGCTGTCAGAATAATCCTGAAGGATTCTTTGAATATTAGAAATTTAAGCAATTGTGCACAGTTTTCAATAGTTCATGATTCCTGAAAGCTGCTGGAATTTTCCATCCTTATCAAGCCATTTGGAATACCTAGGCATGCAGAAACCACTATAACTTTTAGGCACATGTCTACCTAATTTAGTATTAGCAAGTGCTAAAGTGAAATATAAATATTCTTCCTCATGGGTTACTACAATTTCCTTTCACCAACAGGAGTAGCAAAATAAATTGTCTTTTTTCCCTATACATGCAGTCTAAATTTGTTCTGGAAGATTAAACAACCTTTTAAAGTTGATATCAATGGATATCAGGGGAATCCGAAGAGTTCACCAGTCTTTATCAGGAGCCTTATAAATCTGTTAGATCTTTTAGTTTCACTGGATCCTCCTCCCATTGGCCCATCCATCCTGCTCTTCAAAACTATTCAAACTGTGCTAGGTTTGATTTGACAATTGTACATTCCTTTATATTCCCATATATTCTTTTTTACATTCCAAATATTTTCAGGGAAAAATATATTTCCAACCTCACTATTTGTATTTCTTTATAACTAATCTACTTTTCTCCATAAGAGCCGAGGTGGCGCAGTGGTTAGAGTGCAGCACTGCAGGCTACTTCAGTTGACTGCTAGCTGCAGTTCCGCAGTTCAAGTCTCACCGGCTCAAGGTTGACTCAGCCTTCCATCCTTCCGAGGTGGGTAAAATGAGGACCCAGATTGTTGGGGGCAATATGCTGACTTTGTAAACCGCTTAGAGAGGGCTGTAAAGCACTATGAAGCGGTATATAAGTCTAAGTGCTATTGCTAATAATCATAATTGTGCAAGCCAGTTTTTCTTATTTCTTTTTCTTATCTCCACATTTCTTGTTTATCCAAGAACTTATTTTTGATTGACTAGTTTGGAGCAGAGTATTTCTTTCTGTGAATGCTACATTTTTATTTTCCGAGTTACAATACCAACTCATGAAAAGAGCAGTTTTCTCCACATGAGTACCGTTTCCCCCCGAAAATAAGACATCCCCGAAAATATTTAAACCCATGTGCAGCCGGTCCCCGCCATTTCCTCTGGTTAGGGTTAGGGAGACAGCTGGAAATCAGGTAAGACAGCAAGAGGAGCCCCGTCTTGCTCCATGCGCCCCAAAATAATAAGACCTCCCCAAAAATAAGGCCAAGCGCTTATTTCGGGGTTCAAAAAATATAAGACAGGGTCTTATTTTCGGGAAAACACGGTAGTATCCTCCAGATGAATACACTACAAATTTATAAATTCTTGGATCATGGAAATTACAGCCTAACTCTGCTCACATTGCCAGGAGTTCGATTCCCTAAATCCTGACCGGCTCAAGGTTGATTCAGCCTTCCATCCTTGCAAGTAAAATGAGAACCCAGATTGTTAGGGGCAATATGCTGACTCTGTAAACTTCTTATATAGGGCTGTGAAGCACTTTGAAGTGCTATTGCTATTATTTGATAGCTCTTTTTTTCCCCAAATTGATAGGCAGTCAATCAACTGACTTTACTATTGAAAAGGATGATTCTGTAATTGTGTGTGTGTGATGTATATATACATATATGTATATATTAATTACAGAAATAAAATATTAACTACATAAATAAAATGTGATGAATGACAAAGCTAGAGAAAACAAAGGCCTAGGAAAGCTACACATTTGGTTAAAAAACTAATTTGTATCTTTGCATCAAAATGGGAATATTTCTCAATTTCAAACCAAATTATAAAGAAAAAAATAGTTATTTAACATACGTATTTGCTAGATTTTTACAATGCTATTTCACCCTTAAAAATGTGTATATTAAACAAAGCCTAGCCAGGGGGCAGCACCTAGCCAGTCTTAGCTATATTGAAAAGCTAAGCAGGATCAGATCTACTTAGTAGTTGAATGGGAGTTGCCAGGAAATCCCAGGACTGTAGATTAGATTTTTTTTTTTAAAGACAGGAAGTCTATAAAACATACCACCACCACCCCCCAAAAAAAAACCTAAAAAAAAAAAAGTAGCAACTGTCTTTGTTGCTACTTGATAGTGTTGCCAAGAAAATTATATCAGCATATCCATGATTACATCAGAAATTGAACTTGTTTCAAAGGAGGCTTTTTTACAGAAGTTTACAAACCAAAACGAGTATGTAAAGAAATTATATATACAGTTTTCTTACATACTTTTTTTAATTCTTCAGAACCTTACAAATCTAAAAAAGAGAAATCAGAATAATTTGAAATTGATATATACATTCATTGCTGGTATATTCTGCTATGTTTCTTCTATATAATCCTTTTTATTCTGGCATACCTCTGTTACTCTATTTGACTGTAGTTTTGAATTAACTTTGAAGGTAAATTTCATTAGCACAGTGAGCATTAAGTAAAGATGCACTGAATTGTGATCTAAATTGTCTTCCAATACTCAAAATTAAGTAGTATATCTATATTTATTGGCATCTTACATTTACGCTTTCCGTCTTTATTTTTTACTCTCCACTTAGTCACTTCCCCTTTGACATCTTGTGATCAGCTTACTTAATATTCTTGGAAGTTTCTTTTATTAATGACCTCTTCATTGCTCAGGCACCTTATCACATGTTGCAAGATTTCTTACTTTCCCTATATCTACCTTAAACCTGTTTGTTATTTTAGCAGATTTTATCAACTTCCCTCTTTTGAATGAATGAAATGTGGTTTATTTAATAATATTTAATAATATGCTGTTTAAAAAAAACCAAAATTCTTATATGTATACCGTGTTCCCCCAAAAATAATAAATGTCCCCATAATAAGGCCAATCAGGCTTTTCAGTGCATGTGCTAGAATAAGCCCCCCCCCAAAAAATAAGCCCCCCCAAATACTTAGATGCATGCACAGCTGCCGCGCAAACAACACGATGTGAGGAGGCGAGGCCGGAGAGGGGGGAAAGGGAGGGGGAACATGCCCTATGCGCCCCACACACACCTGCCATCCACAAACTTTATACAACTGAACTAGGCAACTCCTTTACTGTGTGGATCACGTCTCAATTGGGCTCACTTGCCTAAGAATATAGAGAATGCCTGCAGCAACCTGAAATGGCCAATAGGGGCTGCCCCTACTCCTCCGGTTCACCTGACTAGACCAGCATCAGAACAGTTGGCAGAGTGTATCAGATTCCACAAATATTGAAACTGCCTCAGAATGCTGCCAACTTAAGGGAAAAATCAAAATAAGCAAGGATGACTTAAGGTTATCTTATTCAGGGAGTGCAGATAAGCTTAAGACTTTATCATGGGGATAAAGCAAAATAAAGAGATTGACTGGACATATATGTATCTTGTTATGTGAAAGTAAGAGAGCTCATAGAAGGAGGAGTATTCCATACCTTCCAAAATAGTTGGAATTAATACCCTTTAACTAAAGAAAGTCAAATATATCAATTCCATTTGGCAAAACATGCTATTCATTAAGCCATGAAAAATGGTATTTCTTGGCATAAGCTTGAATCTGAGAAATGAAAATCTTGTTCTTTGATTAGTGAAACTTCACAAGTGAAAAATAAAAGGAGGATTTGCTCAAATAAACCATTGAAGCAGTGCATTAAATTTATGAAAATATGCAGAGAAATTCTTGTATGGTATATTGCTGATTTTTAAAATATTATTTTTTCCCAAGCATTCAAATGAGGCCAATTTTTCCAGTTGTTGCTATTTCCAACAATAGATTTAACCATCCCGTATGCAGAATTATAGCCTTTTCCTATAATCTCTGCACTACTGCTATAATGAAGATTGTGTTGTTCATCACCCTGATTTTTTTCTCACTCAAATAGAAACAAAAACCATATTGGGTGCTCAGTTTTGCATTTGGTCTTCAATATCTGAGGCAAAGCTCCATTGAAGGATTTTAGACGTTGGCAGATGTTTTTCCTACCTAAGGGGTAGGAAAAACATCTGCCAACTTTGTAGATGGATATGATTGAACAGAAGTGCATCAATGTAAGCTTCAAGGGGAAAATGTTGGAATTCTTATGCAGCCTAATAGATTCTACCATATATTTAAGTGAAGGGAAAGCAACCAGTCTTTTTTTATTCCCAGTATAGGCAGATTTCTTTAGAGAGTTCTGAAAGATTGCTGACCAAGTGCCAGAGTCTTCAAATACTTCCTGACATCCTCTTCTATAGGCTCTCTGATAAGCATAGCAATCAGTTCTGGACCTTTTCTGGCAAGCTAAGCTGAAGTGCCTAAGAGGAGAATTCTCGTTGTCATTTCTGGACTTCTAGCATCCTTTCTCCATTCTGTCTCCATGGCAACAGGTTTCATTCAGACCTGAGAGAAATCATGCAAGCTTTTTTAAAAACAATTATGTAAACCTCTTATCTTATTTCCACTCATCTAAATCTTTGAAAACAAATCAGGAATTAAAATCCAGTCACCTGAGACAACTTTACTCAATTTCATTCAGAGGGAAGCAATCCTCCTGATCCCCTTATTTACTCCGAAATGTCCCTATATGAAAAAGGAAACTTTTTTGCCACTACATTATGCCTTTGTATGTTATATGTTCAGTATTTGATAAATAACTTTGAACAATTGTTAAAGGAGGCAGCTTGTAACCCAAAATACAGCAACAAGAATCTCTCCATAAATTATATATAATTAACCCCCCCATTCTTATTATAAATGAAACTAATTAGCATATCTATGAAGCAGTTATTTCCTGTATTATATTATCTTGAATTAAGCACTGGCATTGAAAACAAACACACCAGCACTGAATTTTAGCATAAATAAAGCTTCAGTTTTCAACTTTGAGATCAAGTTTGACCTCAAACAGTAATTTTTATATTGAAGGTGTTTCAAGTCTTAGATCCCTAGGCCATTATAAACACAATAGAAAAGAATACATGTAGCTCAGAGTTGAACTGTGGAGCCCTTGGTTTTCTCTGACTTCGGATGTTTGCGTGTAGATGTTTCATTACTTGATTAGGTAACTTGATATTACCTAGTAAGGTAATGAAATATTTGCAAGCAACCAATGAAGCTCAGAGAGCACCAAGGACTCCACATTATAAACACACCTAAAAGCTCTTTTCCTGCACATTATGCAAACATGTTTCAAATCAGTTTACTGGGAAATTGCTGCTCTCTCTTTGTGTAGGCATACATGCACTGAAACAAAAAACCACTCTTTTATAAATACTTTATTTATTTTTCATATTTCTAAACCACCCATCTCCTCAAAGAGGGACTCTGGGAGGTATACAGTAAAACATTGAAATATAAAACAATATATAAAAATTTAAATATTAAAGTTAAAAATGTAAGTTAAAAAATTTAAAAGATTATAATCACATTTATGCACCAAACATTTCAAGAAGATCTGAAAAACATCCACAGTAAATGGAAGGATGCAGAGACTAGCTGTGGACTGAAAATTGTGGAATACGCTTGTAGCCCAGTGTGCTCAGTGTGATGATAATGACATTTTAAGAAGCCAAGAATAATTAACTCTGGTAAAAATGATTGACAAAGGCAAAAGAAGGTCTTTCATGGCACTAACCAACCCCATGACTGCGTGCTCCTTTAGGCTCTCCATGCAAGACTGCAGAGTCATGTTTTAACTCTTTTTTGGAAGGCTAGGAGAGTGGAGAAGAATATTCCATGTGGTGGGGACAAAATAGAGAATGCTCTCTTCCTAGACCCCACCAGTTGAAATTCTTTAAATGATGGTGCTCACACTATATTTCCCCTGCCTGATTGGATAGGATGGGTCAATGCGATGGAATAAAGCTGGTTCTGCAGGTAGCCTGGTCCTATGCCATATAGGACTTTATAGTTCATAAACAACATCTTGAATTGGACCTGAAACAAATAGCATCCAATACAGTTTGTGGAGCAGAGGTGGGACATCCTTCTTTGGACTCCATATTAACACTGATTGGGACCGGTCATGAAGGAAGGAGGTGAAGCAGCGCAAGACTATGCCACCCCAAGTCCCTAAAGGATACCATAGTTGATGGTATTGAAAATCGCTGAGAGGTCAACAAGAGCAAGAATGGATGCAGAACGTCTATCCTGCTCCTGCCAGAGATCATCCATGAGTGTGATCAAAGCAGTTTTGGTCCCATATCTTGGCCTGAAACCTAACTGAAAAGGGTCCAGATCATCCATTTCCTCTGGAATCTTCTGGACTTTCCAATTCTCATATTTTTAAAAAAATGATTGAAGCTATATGTAAGCTAAGGAAGTTAGCCTAAAGATTTAAGATGACTATGACAAAATATGAACGTAAACTGATTTTATCTGATAATATAAACAAATAAATAAAGGGTTTCTATTTCAAGAAGCTGTAGTATACATGCAGATAGTGGAGTGGGGAAACAACTATTAAAAACTAATAGGGTTTTAGGGAACCTTAAAAGCATTGTTATTAATATACACATTAGTAACCTGTCTTTCTTCTATGATGAACTAACTAGCTATGGGCCCCCTGTGTACACTTCCCTTGAAGAGGAGTGTGCACATCCATATTAGCCAGTGTTCAAACCCACATCTGCTAAGAGCCAGAAACAATATTTTAGTATACTATTACAGGTACCTGTTTCAGTTGGAATTGATTCTGAAATGGTTAAATTGTTTTGCTGTTGATTAGAAAGATAATGAATGAGGATACAGAGGTCTAAAAAGAAGGGAGAAATTTTATGAACAAAGGAAAACAATGTCTTTCAGAAGGCAAAATGTGAGTTTATCTGATAATAGAAGGGTACGAGAACTACGAAAGAAGGCAAAATGTGCAAGACAGTATAATTTGTTTCATTTTTTGTCGGCTATCACTTATTTAGCACTACTACATATGGTTCACTAAAAGTTATCAGAGAGTTATAATTTCTTGTATCAGTTTGTACATTGGATATTTTGCATTTGAAAGTACTTTTGTACTTCGTAAATTTTATAGTTGTCTGAAAGTCCACAGTTTTATTAGGCAACCATGAAAAGGTTACTGCTGCTTAGTCCAACCCACCACAGTGAAATAGGGGCAGTGATACTAAGATACATAACTTGCAATATTTCATGGGATTAGTGATCTTATGAATATGAAATGCTTTAAACAGTCCAAGGTACCTAATAAATTAGAAATAATAGGGAGGTAAATACATGCTAAATACTATAAAGTATATTTTCAAACAATAAAAGTTACTTGCTGTTTTCTTGTTACTTTGCTATTTAAAAATGATTAATTATGCAGTTTTTAATTAACATATAAGAGTATAAAGTGACATGACAAAAGTTTTCTGCATTTTCAAACAGCTGCCACCAACTCTGCATTGCAATTTGAACAGAAGAATTGTTGAGAGATTCAAGAAATCTTTATTCAGTCAGCAGAGTAATCCATGTAATTTGAAGTCTGAGATTAAGAAGGTAAAGTATTCAAAAGGACACTTCTACAATTATGGAATTTTTCCCTATTTGAAATGTGGGCCATATATTCAGAGGACTTGAAGCATTTTCAAAGTTTAAGATATTCAGCATTTAAAACTCTTCATATTTTATTCATAATAAGTGGGTACTCAAATTATTATTTTAAGAATGACTGAACTTTAATTTATATGTAGCTATTTATAACAAACATTTAATATGATGCTTAAACAGGACTTAATTACTGTTTCATGAGATAAGCCATTTTAAAGTTTGGAGTCTGTTTCTAATTCCTCATCTTTCCATATTATTCAGCAAAAAATTCAGTAGGAACTTATCAGAAATAAGTACTACATAACAAACTATTACACCCACTTTTATTCCTTGCTTTTATATTTACATTTCCTTTTCTATTTAAACAAATTTCCTCTCTTCAAATAATCAAAGTCCAATCCCAGTAAAAAAAAAAAAAAACATGTTTAAACATTACCAAAAATAACCATGATTAAACATCACCAAAATAGCAACCCATTATTTGTTATAAAAAAACAGCATAAGCATTACAAACTATATTACATCCAATTTAAATCCTTCCTTATACATTTATATCTCTATTTCTATTTAAACAATTTCCCCTATTTCCTCTCTTTAAATAGTCAGTTCTAGTAAAAAAAATATACCAAAAATAATAAGCCATTGTTTTAACATTAATCAAATAAACCAATTTTGTATTTAAATTCTTCTTCTAACATCTGCTTTCTCGTACTCTCTTTATCTCTTTTCTTCAAATTGATGTCTTCATTATCTGGACCCTTTTGTAATTCCTGTGTGGCCACTCTAGTTAATTCCTTTTGCAAATTCGATACATGAAAATAATCCACATTGCTCTTCTAATTTACTAGTCATATATCTTTTAAAATTTTAAAATCATCATCTGATTTCATTTGTAAATCTATTATTTCCACCTCTTTCTTGTAGGTTGTAATTTTTAAATCCAACTATAAATCCATTTCAGTTTTATTCACTAAGGCTTCTTCTTCTTCATTAACACCTTCTAATCCACTACAGAGTCTCTCTGAGAAAAGAAATGAAGTGATTGTGTGGCATGGTTCTGGGATTAAGGAATAGCTCAAAAACTCCTGCACTCACTTATCCATCATTTCTTTTAACATAACGATCTGATGCCTTTTAGCATACTTCAAAGTTAAAGTATAAACAAAAGGAATTTTCCAATGAGAAAGGATGCTTTTAATTAATTTCTGAATCTCCCTTTAATTAAATCTATTTGAACTTTTAATTCATTTAAAACTTTTAAAATCAACACTGTAATCAAAGTTTGTTGTATATTCCAAAAAGAAAATTCTTAACAAAACTTTAGGCACATATTTTTTTTTCTTAATCAATTGAAGGAGGACTCACCCAGCAAATAAAACCAGACTTGTGGTTTTGCAAATTTTCAAACTTTAACAAAGAGTTTTTAAAAAGTAAAATCCAAAGTGATTTAAAAAGATGAGGTTGGTTGATCTTGAGTTCATAAAAGGCTACATTAATAGCTCTGAACTCAATGGAATATCACAACTCCCAGTTGTTTCCAAAAGACTACTAAAACATTTGTTTCTGCCATCTATTTACAAGGAAGGAAGGAGAGAGAGAGAAGGAAGGGAGGGAGGGAAGAGAAAGAATTATCCAAATGCATACAATGTATTCTTAAGATCTCTCCTTGATCAGGAGAGAATTTTCAGCAGTTCCAGCTCCAACACCTATCTGCCTTTCATCATAATGTCTTCCACTTTCCTTAGAATGTTAGTTTGCCATTCCTCACCAGTAGCTTTTTTGAGTTCAATGCATATGTTCTGAAGATCTATGTGTGATTTTCTTGGCTGCTGTTTGAAATTATTGCTATTGCATGCCAAATATAAAGGAGAAAAAGAGTTATTACCCTGTTTCCCCCAAAATAAGACATCCCCTGATAATAAGCCCAATCAGGCTTTTGAGTGCATGGCAATAAGGCAAGCGCTTATTTCAGGGTTCAAAAAAATATAAAACAGGGTCTTATTTTCGGGGAAACATGGTATATGACTTCATATAGAAAAAATCATTTGGAGGTATTTCTAGTCTACAGCCTCTTGTCAAGCATATAGCCAAATTTTTACTCTTGATTTTTTTTTTTAACACAGGTTAGTCCTCTTTTAGTTTCAATTATTTTGGATACAATTTTCATATTCAGATGTGTGATATGCTGAGTTAGTTCTTCCCTCAGGAAAGAATCTCTGAACTTTTTCTTTCCAGTCTCATGAATAATGCCAATACCCATTTTTTTACAGAAAAAAACGTGCCTGTACCTTTATAAAGTGGAAAGATATAGGGAAACTGCCCCTGGACTCAGAGTTTTTGCCTTTCTATGGCTGGCAGAATAGCCAGCATGCATTCTAGACCCTGTAACACTACTGGTCTCAGAAGAAAATACATTTCTAAACATAAATCAATGCTAAGAAGCTAATGGAGAGTTTAAAACAGGTTAAAAAAAAGAAAATATAATTTTCAGGCTTAAACTCACTGCTAATCTTCCAGGAAGAAATACATAACCACATAGTATAGACAAAATCAAATATGATACAGGGGAATGGTTCAGTTGAATTCTTAAAATCATTTGCCTATATATTTTAATTCACATTTACATAGGTTGCTGTTTCTTTCTGATTTTCTAGCACTGATTTTCTAACATTTCTCCAGAGACACATTTCTTACCCAGGACACCCATCATCCAGGCATGGAAGGCAAAAGGACATAAAATAGAGCACCTCCTTCTCTTTTAAAAGCTCATCTGAAAAAGAGTAAACCTTCCTGGTCCTCCTGATTGGTTGCTCAGAATTTGTGTTTCATGAGCTTTGCTATTCTCCATCTACTATTTAACTTTGCATATTTAGATGTGATTACTTTTCATCTGATCCTTTTAGAATGCCCAGAGTCACCTGACATGAGAAATAGGCAGCATAAAAATTTAATAAATAAACAAATAAATAGTAAATAAATAACCAAATTTCAGGATAAGTTTAAGAAAAGTTAGGCATTTCTTTGCTTTTCCTGTTTTGACTTTTAAGATCATTTTTAAAATGTTAGTTTTTCATTTTTGCTGTGGAAATTTCTAAATAATTCAATTTTGACCTATTTTATTTCTTTTCCCACAAGGTTTGTTTTACTTAGGGTAATTATAGTTTCCAAATCTGTTCAGATTCTGAATACTGAATATTTGAAATTTTAAGTAATATCTAATTCATATTTTTTTACTAACCCACAATTTAATACTCTAAAACCCTAAGAAAGTTGAAATTATTTCCAGCCCTCTTTAGATCAGGTCCAGACCCTACACGGCAAACTATCATAAGCCTAGGTTTCTGATTGCTGCTGATGAATGCCAGCTTGGTTAATATCAATTTCCCTTATTTGTCACCTTATTAGGGAGGAGCAAGCTAACCTAATGTGTATCATCAAGAGTTGGCTGTCACCAGAGGGGGAAGTTTCCCTCTTGGTGATATGTCCAGCAAGAGTTACATTTTGGCACCAGCTGAGACCTCAGAGCAGGGAAGGGGAGTAGTAGTTGTCATTCAAAAATCTCTTTTGAACAACGGGCCATGGTCCTTGAATTTCTGCATGTGAATCCCTAATCCTGAAGTTGGACTCGCAGGATCAGTTGAGACTGTTGCTGCTGTACCAGTCTCCCTAATGCGTAGCAACTTTTCTGCCTGTGTTTGCTGGAGGCCATCTTGGGTTTGGGTAGTGGATTTCTCCAAACTCATTGTTCTGGCTTCAATCTATCATCCTTGGGAAGCAGCTTAGAGTTTTCGGATCATCACCATTGTTATGGATCTATCTCAGGTCATCCGTGGCCTGACTTGGACAATGGTCACACTCTGGATATGATCTTGTCAAATCAGTGTCAATGTGATATGGTATTATCCTTTCTGTCATGGTTGTGTGCCCTCCCCCCCTTGCAGGGAGATAGGACCTATTCAAATGATCCATCTTCAGAAACTGAGGAATCTGCATGGATTTCAAAGGAAAGTTTTCATGCAACATTGTGTTGTGCATCAGCTGAACCCTTTCTTGAATCATGAAGTCCTGTGCTGAGTCACTCATGCTTTGGTCATCTCTCATTTAGACTACTGCATTGCACTCTACATGGGGCTACCTTTGAAAAATATTAGGAAGCTACAATTGGTATAGAAGGTAGTGGCATAGTCAGTTCTAGAGGCCCTTAGGGTGGTGCATGAAACAGCACTGTTATGCAAGCTACACTGGCTACCAGTTTGCTTCTGGGTCTAATTCAAAGTGTTGATCACCACCTTTAAATTCTTCATGGCATGGTACCAGGTTGTCTGCAGAACCATCTCATCACAATGGGATTGTCCACCCTATTCACTCTGGAAGAAGGACCATGCTGCAGACCCCATCATTCAAGGAATTTTGGCTGGCCATGTCTAGAAAGTCCTTTCTACCATGCCCCCTACTTTGGAATAGCTTGCCACGAAAGGTGCAATCTGCCACCTCCCCTTTTGGAAAAGGTCTTAGAACCTGGCTCTGCTTATTGGCTTGGGGTCTTAAGGGATATGCTCCATGCTGGAGATTGCTATGAGCAATAGAGAAGATTCCCCTTTGTATCATTCATGCTCTTGGTTAATAGTTTTTTATCTGCTTCTTGTTAATTTTAATTTTTTTATATTATATTTATGATATTATTACATTGTAAGCCACCCAGAGTTGCTTCGGTTAGTTAGATAGGTAGCATATAAATTTCATTAATAAATATAAATAAACAAATTTAAAATCATATGTATCCATATGAGGATTGGATAAATACTGTAAACCTGTATTAACAAAAATGGAATAGAGAATCTCTCTATGCAAAATATGCATTATTTTGTATTTACCATTTGATCATTAAACTTTTGAACTCGGTCCTGACCCCCATTCTCTGGCAATCTGTCTAAGGCAGGTGTGAACTCCAGAATCTTTGGATTCTTTTTTATTAGTGAAAGCTATTGCTTTTGAGAGACAGAATACCATGCTTTGTGCAAGGATCTGTGCTAAGGAGAATTTACAGTTTTATTACATGAGGAGGATATTTGTGGCTGTTGTTAAAATCTCATAAAGAGAAATATTGTTAAAGCGGTCACTCTTCCTAAGAGTGGAAGAACAGATGGAAGAACAACCATTCCACTAATCTAGCATGAAGCTGTATGGAACTTGCTGTGCTGCTAGAGGCAGTAGCTGGATTGGCGGTCGAGTTCCCCAGGCTTATGGTGCTGGGAGACTTCAACTTGCCATCACTCGGTGAATCCTCGGATTCGGCTCAGGAGTTCATGGCTTCCATGACAACCATGGACCTGACCCAAGTAGTTCAGGGTCCGACTCATAGGGGGGACACACACTTGACTTGGTGTTTCTCTCGGGGCAATGGAGACATGATCTGGAATTAAGGGGTATAGATATTTCTCCCTTGTAGTCAGATCATTTCCTGCTGAGGTTAGACTTTAGGGCGCTACTCCCCCATCGCAGGGAGGCAGAGCCGATTCAGTGGTTCCGCCCCAGGAGCCTAATGGACCCGGAAGGGTTCCAAAAGGAGCTTGGGGAGATACCTGACTCCCTTGTCCACAATCCGGCAGCGTTCCTGGTGGCTGCCTGGAATAAGGCGGCATCGGGGGCACTGGACCGGATTGCGCCTCTGTGACTTC
>QLTV01001233.1:1097333-1122578 GCA_003457575.1 Thermophis baileyi
GCTAAAACATATGAAGAACAATTGCAGGAACTGGATCTGGCTAGTCTAGAGAAAAGAAGGGCTAGGGGAGACATGATAACAGTGTTTCAATATTTGAAGGGCTCCTACAAAGACGTGAACGTCAAACTATTTTCCAAAGCACCAAAAGGCAAGACAAGAAGCAATAAATGGAAACTAACCAAGGAGAGAAGCAACCTAGAACTAAGGAGAAATTTCCTAAAGGAGAGAAAAATCAACCAATGGAATAGCTTGCCTTCAAAAATTGTGGGTGCTCCATCACTGGAGGCTTTAAAAAAAGAGACTGGACAACATTTATCTGAAATGGTATAGGATCTCCTGCTCGAGCAGGGGTTGGACTAAAAAACCTCCAAGGTCCCTTCCAACTCTGTTGTTCTATGTTATAATCTAGATAAGTTATAGATCTAGGTTAACCTCAAAAAGCTAAACAGAATCACATCTGCTTACTACTTCAATGGAAAACTATCAGAAAATAGATTAGATTTGGAAAATTAAAAAAAAAAATCCCAGAAAAATAATATCAAACAATATCCATATTTTTTCTTGTTGTCAGGAAAACTACATGCAAATATTTATGAGCTCACCAGAAGTTGAGCTCAGTTAGAAGGGAGATTTCATCTTTTTCTTAAAGTATGGCATTTAAATCCTTCAGCTTGCACAGCTCTCTAGATAGGAAACTAGAAAACCTTTCTTCCTCTATA
The DNA here is from genome assembly GCA_003457575.1 of Thermophis baileyi. Taxonomy (NCBI): domain Eukaryota; kingdom Metazoa; phylum Chordata; class Lepidosauria; order Squamata; family Dipsadidae; genus Thermophis; species Thermophis baileyi. Next base: position 1,098,053 of record QLTV01001233.1, read on the forward strand.
TACAAGCAGCTTTTGTATAATTTTGTGTGCAGTTTCATTTACAATAATCACTGTCTAATATAAATGGGATTATTCTACTTTGAGATGAACAAAAGAATAACCAAGGAAACATTTGCATCTGGATAATTCTAACTTCTCAGTCTTTTGGTTAAGAACAAGTGTAATACTATATCTGATACTTTTAGAGTTTTAGAAAGTTTAAAAGATTATGTTTCTAAATACATAAGAAATATGGACTGCCATTTGTCAGAAATTGTGTAGGGTCTCCTGCTTGGGCAGGGGGTTGGACTAGATGACCTACAAGGTCCCTTCCAACTCTGTTAATCTGTATCTGTATCTGAATATCCATAAAGCTGGAAAGTAAAATTGTAGACATGGTTCAGCAATCATAATGGGCCACCTACCCAAATTTTTATTTTTACCCCCAAAGTTTATTCAACTCATTATTTTAAGGAAACAATAAAGATTTGGCACAAAACAATTTTGAAACAGACATTCCAACATTGCACTGGCTTTTTCTAATCTCAGTTTCATATCTTTAAATAGCAGCCTAAAAAATTGAAGCAGATGTTGATTAAAAAGTCCAAGTAATTTTTTTCTGATTCTTTTAAGCCTATATTTTTGGACAATAGAAATGAACTCAATTGAACTTATTTTCAAGTAAATATACTTATTTTTAATATAAACATAGAATGAGAGGAAATGAAATTATTCTCATCTTTTCAACAAAAATAGAACAGTATTTGAATTGAATATAGATTATTGGGAGGCTCTCTAATTCCTTCTAATTTTCATGAAATACCTGTGGCCACTCAGAGTCATCTCAAATTGCAAGATATGTAGTAAGATTTGTTTATTGGGTGTGCTTCTTGTATGGAAAAACGAAAGGCCAACATAAATCTTACAAACATGTGGACTGAAGTGGCTCGTTTCAGACCATGGCTTAGGCTTTGGAACTTTGTCTTGTCTTCCAAGCTCACATACCATTACAGCAGAAAAGAATAAATGCTACAGAAACCTCACTGTATCAGAGTATTTGGCTCACAAATATCCAGTAGTCTCGTTTTCTTTCTAGCAGTAAAAAATATTTTTGGGATGGGGATAGGCAGGTTCATAAAGGAAACAGAGGAGTGGTGGTGGGTGGCATAGTATTGTGCCAGTTTGCCTCCTTTCTTCAGAGTTGATTTCAATCAGTGACGATTGGAGAGGAGAGGTCCACCCTTGGCCCTTACTGTGTGGGTGCCACAGGGCTTGGTGCTTTCTTCTCTCTTTTATATCTACATGAGAGCAATGGGTGAGCTCATCAGTCACCATGGGATGAGTTACCATCATTATGCTGACAGTGCCCAATTATCTCTGGTGAATTAAGTGATGCCATGAACATCTTATTATAGTATCTGGAGGCTGTTTGGATGGAAAACAACAGGTTCCAATTGAACACTGGCAAAACTGAGTAGCTTTAGGTTTTGGGCCCTCCTGCTTCCAGGACTATGCCAGCTTTGTTATTGGATGAGGTTGCACTGCCCTAGGTATACCTGATATGCAGTCTGGGGTCCTCCTAAACTTACAACTACTGATCGATGAACTGGTGGCAGTCATGATAGGTGGGCCTTTGCACAGCTTTGTCTTATGCACCAGTTGCATCCTTTCCTGGATCTGCATGCTCCCCTTAAGTCACTTATGCCTAGTCACCTCCAGATTGAATTACTACAATGCAGTCTACATGGGACTGTTCTTGAAGAGTATCCAGAAACTTCAGCTGGTACATAATGTAGCAGCAGAGATAGTTATTTGCACTCCTAAAAAAGTGCATGTTATACCTGTGCTCCATGAGCTTCATTGATTGCCAGCTTGCTTCCAGGTCTAATTTAAGATCCTTTTCATCATTAAAGCCTTTTATAACATGAAACCAGGTTATCTAAGGGACCACCTCTCCCTGATTACATCAGCCTGCCCTATTATATCTGGGAGAGAAGGCATGTTGCTGGTACCATCAGCTAGCAACCTACCTCTGGTGGTCCCAGGAGACATGCCTTTTCCATAGGCCCTATCTTACAGAACATTCTTCCCCCCCAGGTTTAGATTAGCTCCACCCCTTGTGACACTTTAGAAGTCCCTCAAGAGGTGGTCATGTTACCAGGTCTGAAGTACCAGGGAACCAAAGACATGCTTCATTGACCCTATTGTTGAGGTGGCCATTTTTATCCTCTCTTTGTGCAAACCTGTTTCTTAACTGGCCAATGCTGGATACCAGTAATAGATATACAAATATAAAATTGTCTACTATTATAATTAGGGTCTTTCTGGATGATACCTCTCTATTAACTTTCAGGTTATTTTCTTTTTTTAAAGATATTATTATAATAGTAAAATTATTACAAAATAAAGGAAAGATATAAAAAGGAGTATAACGTCCAAAGGAGAAAAGATACACAGCCATAAAGATACAATAAAAAAGAAAAAATAAGAATTAATAAAAAAAAAAGAAATGTATAAAGAAGTGACTTCCAACCTTCATCGCAACAAATATAAACAATTTTAGTAAGTTTTCACATCATCTTATATTACAACTGATTTATTCTTCCCGTATCCCATCCACTATTTATAATCCATTAAGCATCAACATTTCAGTGGTGATGTCAGCAAAAGTCCACTAAAAGTTATCAGAAATAACATATCTGTTTTAATCTTGATCAAATAATCCAACTGTTCCTTCCTTTTATTTCTAACAATCTTAATTTTTAGTGTCATAGAACATGATTTTTTTTCCATTTCTTCTTTGTCCTTCTCGCAAGATTTTTCACAGTTTTAAAGTCTCTTTTGTGAGTTCAATATAGAAAAATTATCCAGGTCACTCTCTTGGTGTATTATTTGTATGTATCTTTTAATTATTAAACATCAGCAAGTTTCCTTTTGTATGTCCAGGGTAACTTCCTTTTCCATTTCATTCTTATAGCTTGTCATTTGTAAATCCACTTTCAACTTAGTCTCTGTCTTATCAGATAAAACATGTTCCTCTTCTATAACATCTTTTAGACATAGTCTATCCACAGGCTGATATTCCTGTTGACATTGTTAATATTAAATTTTGGATCCATTTTTCAAAAGTGTCCTCCAATAATTTCAGTATTAGAATATTTTGTGCCATACTGTACCCTTAGTCAAATTTGTATGTTGTTCTTCAATGGGAATATTTAGTTCCCCTTAGTGAAGGGGTGTCAAACTGGCTGCCCGCAGGCTGGATGCGTCATGCGCAGGCCACGCCCACCCCAGGTCCATGAAGGAAAAAAATGTTGCAAAATGTTAAGTGACAGCAAAGTGACGCCGCGAATTTGACACCCATGCTCTAGTGTCCAGACTTTTTTTTCCTAGTACTTTTCTTGCAAGTTTAAGTCTGCTTTCTTTTCTTTTTTTTTTTATATCAACCAAGTGATGATCTATTGGTTCTGACAGGAATTGAATGACCAGCTTGTTGCCTGAGCATGACAATTTCCCAGCCAGCTTTCATATTTAAGGCAGAATTAGAATTCACGGTTTTCTGGTTTCTAACTTGGTATCTTACTGTAACTACTAGACTAAACCGGCTGCTTTCAATGTTTAAATAAAACACTTGAGAAAGATTCTTTATAATTAATTTCAAAATCTTATTTCAAATTTATCCAGATCCTTTAGATTTAATCCATTTGCAACTTTCTAAAGTTTTAATCACCCTTTTGTTGTTTATTTCAATATATACAGTATATATATTTCTAAATTCTTAAATTTGTATTTAAAACTTCTTTTGCTAATGATTGAAGGAAATTCACCTGGTATTTTCAGAATTGTCAACCCAAAGCAATTTCCAAAAGTGATTAGAAAAGAAAGTATACAAACACAGTGTCATTTTAATGGCTTTGTGGTTTGAACAAGATGGCTATTTCCCTCATCTTCCAAGGCTCTAAACCCACCAGAGACTGCTGTCTTGCATTCTCCTCACAAGGAACAACTACCTGGAACACTTGTGGATGGCCTATTTGCAGTCTCTTTGTTCTTTGCTATGGTTGTCATTTCTGCTCTTTGCACAACTATCTTCAATCTACTATTCTTTCAACAGGCTATTCTTATACCTCTTCAAGCTAGTGAGTATAAAGGTTAAGCTAATATTTTTTATTTTTAACACTTTTGTAACTATAAAAAGAGATCAAACAACCAGCCTGGGACAAGACACACAACTGTTCTAATAACAAAAATTGCTATTAATTAAAATGAAAGGAAGTATTCAAAACATCTAAGCTAGTGCTGTTGAAATGAACATAAATTTGGACCTCTTAATCCTAGAGAAGATCTATATCTAAAAATATATATCTATCAGTTTGTAACACCCAATGTTTTATTATTATTTCTACATTATTCCGTAATGTTCTATTTTAAACAAGCTTTTTTGCTGAAAAAAATGTTCTTTTTATATAAATCTATATAAATATCTTTTCAATTATCCAACTTTATAATTTAAATACTTATAGGTCTTCTTGGCACTTTTGACATGGATGAAGGAATGACATATGAACAAATGCAGGTTAGACTTTGTTTCTGGTATGGGTTGTAAGCAATTTTTAGGTCTTTTGAAAAATTTATAATGAAACTTAGTATACTTCATTTTTTAGACTGTAATTGAAGAGGTTCTGGAGGAATGTGGATATTACAATTTTACCTCAAGCAGGTGAGTTTCATTTCAAAAGGAAATGTTAAAGTGAGATGAAGTTATTGAATGCAAGTATTAATTCTTTTTCTAATGACGGGTCATATTAAGCTTAATAAGATAAAGGTTTCCTTGTCAGTCATGTCCGACTCTAGGGCATAGTGCTTAGCAATCTCCATGTTCATGTGGGGTTCTATATGCTTATAAAATATAACTATGGCTATATGCTTAAGGCCCATAGATCGCTGTTACCTTCCCACCAAAGTGGTACCTACTTGCATTTGCATGCTTTCAAACTGTTAGGTGGGCAGGAACTGGGGCAAGTAACAGGAGTAACCCCGTTGCGTAGAACTCAGGTCTTGAATTCGGGCTGTCAGCTCTCCAGCTGACAAGCTCAGCATCTTTAACCATTGAGCCATTGCGCCTCCTTATTAAGCTTAATAGAATGCATCATTTAATTAAATACAGGTAAGTGGTAGGTAAAACTGATATGTAAGATTTGGATTATAGTTCCACAGGAAAATAGCACACTACTTCACTGTAGTTTCCTCTCATTTCTTCTTTCTCTGTAAAGCACATTTTTGGATTTTTTAAAAATAAAATCAGTAAAAAGACTTTTATCAGTAAAAAGTCTTTTTAAACAAAAACAAAACTTTCTGAAAATACATTAACCTAGTTGGAATATTTGAAAGAGTTTGCCCAAATAAAACTAGCATAGGAAAGCAAACGGATATAAAATGAAACTATTTGGAAAAATCTGGCATGAACCTGTTATTCTGATTTCAGCAAGTGTTACTCTTCTAAACCCATCCCTGATAACTACTGCAACTGCTGACTTCTCATTAGGATTAGCGTATGCTAGAAGTTAATCAGAAAGTCTTATTAATCAATTAAATCTTATTAATCATATTAAAATGAGTCGCAGTGAATGATCAAAACTCTAGATACAAAATCAATGCCACTGATCCAGGGAATCTGAAATTGTGAAGTCTGCCTGGCAGAAGCTCTCAAAGATCAGAGTTTGAGATGTCAACCAAAATTAACTTTTTAACTGCAGGTGCTATGCATGAGACAATCTGCTTGGAATTGATATTCTTTAGAATTAGCTATCTTTTCTCCCCAATCAATGAAACTAAAATATAAAGAACATAATGTCTCGTAATCAAATTGTCATTTTACATAGTAAAACTGAATATCTGTCTTGCTTTATTTTACATATATCAAATAGCTCATGACTCACACTTCTGGGGTAGAAAAAGCATCTTTGGATGTCTAATTCTTAAGATTTTGTTTAGAAAATGTTGCTGCGTATTGAACTCTGTAACCAAAACAGATGTTGAATGCCTTGCAAAACCACTCTGTCTATGCTTTCTACTAATTCTACACTTTCTACTAATTTTCAGCAAGCTGGATAGTACTATTATATCTCAGATTACAAGATCATAACCTAACCTACCTGCCTATGTTGATGCACTCTTGTATATTCCAGTTTGGTAGCAGAGATTTAATCTAACTCAAGATGAAAATGCTGTTAATTTTTTTTTATTCCATTAAACAAATAATTAAAGCTCTTAAATCTTTTTAGGTATCAATACTATCCATGGGGAGCAAGAAATCATCCAGCCAGAAGATGAGCACCTGGAATTTTGACTACATTGGCGGATTTTCTACTAAGGTCTAAATGTCTCGACTTTAGCTGTTATTTTCCCACTACTAAAGGGAAACACTGTGTAAAACACAAGACAAAAGGAAACACCCAGGAAACAGAAATCATTCAGATCTTCTATGTAGCTTACAAAGAATCATCAAGCAGTAGAACTCTAGGACATATCTCTGGCAGTAGGTATATGCAATATAGTTTTGGTGTCAAGATATGGTTTATGCAAAATGTAAACATTCTTGCAAGTACTTCAACTAAGATGACAATGCACAGTTCTTCAGCCCATTCTTGATTTTTGCGATGGCCTGTTGAATACTCAGGTTTATTAGAAATCTTAGTTTTTACAGATTTCTTAATATCAGGGAGTCTATTTTTTTTTATAATAGAATATATTTTTGGACAGAGAGCAATTCAGAATGTCTAAGGAAAGGGGACTAAGTCTAGCTATATTAAAATCAAAAATAGCTTGGGAATCAGAAATGAGCATTCCAAATACTGCTTAAATTACTTGAAATAGTTGGGATTTATGCTGCAAATGTGATATAGACAGTATTTACAACTTTCACAATTTCTAACATTTGTTAAATCCAAAGATTAGAGCATGGAACATCCTTAGATTCTATAAATAGGTAAATATTAATATCTAGTCTAGATATAGATGTAAAGCCACAGATAAACATGTACAGTTATATTTATATTAAATAAATACTCTAACTAATTATTATTGCTAATTAGATATGTAGCAAACATTGCACTTTTGAAAAACTGAAAGTCTTTCTGGAAAATGTTTGTAAAATAGTAATGCACACATTATTGTTATCTGGACATTTCTTTACCTTTGGCATATTTCAGCTTTACTAAATCTTCTCAATTTAGTAAATGTATGTTTCTATACAGTGATGTTGTAAATTTTATAGATTGGATGTAATGTTTCCAAATTCCATTGACTTTTTAAAATGAGAATATGTTTGAAAATTTTAATATAGTCTTTAATCTTTGGACATGTAAGGTGAAGGGCAACATCGAATATTGTGTTAGGGGATTGAAAGAGAAAAGGAAATCAATTCGACCAACTATATCTGTTGGTAGTGACACTGTTGTTTACATAAAATGTAATGTATATGTACGTTAACAATATTTTTGAAGTTATACGCTTACAGTAATTTAAATTACTAGGGGGCATATTACTTAATATAGCATACCATATTTAGTTAAGGGAGACATGGAGGGGAGACCTAGGAAAAAAGTATGTTCAGATTTGCCTATTCTAACATATCTTAATCTTCTATAAATGATAAAATGGATTTGAGATAAACCAAAAAGAACATTTGAAATCAAAATAAGAAAACTGCAACAAAATATCACAAAGCAAAAATACCATCTAGCGTTGCCATTTGTCACTTTCAAACGGCAGTAATATTTCAGTAATATTTCACACATAGTTCTACATTTAAGTGCTAAAGTTGGTAATGAAGATGCACATACTGAAATTTTCAGTAGGACTGCATGACTCAGAGATTGGATAGGTTCCTATATGTATATACAGTATGTTTTAGGAGCTATGGACCTTCTCTGCATTTAGCTTGTTCACCACAATAAAATCAATAGAACCAAGCAGCTGCAGGGTTCATGGTGGCAAATATTTTTACACAACAATTTTATTCAAGAAATTTCATGTGAAAACTCTATTAGTTCTGATGGATATTGATAGACAACAAAATTTCATAGAAAAAAATAGTAAATAATACAGTGATAATTGCAAAGGGGGGGGTGTCAAGATGTCAGCCACAGAATCATGATGAAAACCCCACCCCTTTCTTCTTGTATCAGATATTGGCACACATACAAAAGAGGTAGATTTCAATCACAAAGCCACAACCACTGTCTGTCTTGATGCTGCCTACAAACACCACTGAATTGAGCAGTCAAAAATTAAAAATAGGCCAAATTCTGCTCAGACTGCATTGCCTCAAAAGTGATTCTTAATAATGAAGGAATTGATAGCTCTGAGTCATGTCCAATACGTTTTAATGGTAAAATTGATAGAAACTGGTTACCCAAGAATCTGTTTGAATCCAAAGTGTCTGTCCCTCACAGTTTTTTATACGTAGATTCTGTCCTGTACCAAATTAAGCCAGTGCAGATTTACATGTGGTTCTTCAAACTACAGACCACAGAAGGGGCAGCTTTTCAGGTATAAAAGGCATACTATAAATTTCAAGGAAACTCTGCTTCCTATCACTGCTGATATCGCAGTGTAGTTAACAGTCTTTGTAGTTGTATATAAATTTCCTTCCAATTTTTTAATGCTCTTAGGATAGACTAAATGCTTGTATAATGATACTGAATCTGATAGTACCATTTGTAATGGCCTTTGAAATCGGAACCATATGAGAGTATGATTACACATTTTGAAATTTCAAATAAAGCATGTTGATTACTTTTTAAAAACTGTTTGTAATTATACAGGTAACCTTCAAAACTCAGCATTTACCATCTTGGGAATAAAAGTAAAAGTATGGCATCTTTTTAGTTTTAGAATATCAGACTACCAAAATCATTGGAAGGTCAAACATTTGCATTCACTTTTAATGTTACTTTTAATTTAAAATATCATCTAATGAAAACAGAACACTCTACCTAGATCAATCATTCCAGACACTGAAATTGAGACAGGTTCTAATTATTTTTGTCTATATTTTCTTATAACAATTATGTTTTCAAGAGTCAGCAGGAAAAAAATAAAAAAATGATTTTTAATGCAATTGAACTGCTATACAGTTTTAAATTTAGTATAGTTACAGCAACAAGAATGACTTTTTTCTACAGTTATTTATATGCTACACAAGTTGATACTTGAAAATATTTATTGATAACATAAATATAATATTGAGAATTATTATTTTGATAGCTATTACTTATTGCAATTATTCTTTAAATGCAAACTTCATTTTGCTTGAGTTTCAGATTGAAGAGATAAAACCAATGGTGCTTGATAGGTGAGGCGGGAATGAAAATAAGAATAGTGGCAAGAGCCACACAATTAAAGACCCACACTTTTTTATCTGTAACGTAGGGTGATGTAGATAAAAGGATTTTTATATAGGATGACCTACATAAAAATACAGATATATGAATCTGACTAATATGTTACACTAACTTATATAAATTTCCTAATTTTTTCCCCTATTGTTTAAAAGAAATACAACGTTCAGCAAGAGTTAGATATCTTTTACAATAATTTTAACAACCATAGACAAAAAGACATCTAGATCTTGCTATCTTCTGGTGTGAAGTGTTAAGATCACATATTTGCAACTAGATGCCAAAAGTGGACACTATTGGAGAATTCATTCATCCTAATGCAGATGATTCATTAGCTGGCTTAATCATGGGAACAGCACCAAATGTGAAGGACAGCAACTTTTACATAGTTCATACTGTACCTATTGCATCCAGGATAGGGAAGGCTATTCTTGCTCGAAGAGCACTAAGTGTCTGACAGCCATAACAGAGAAGATAATACAGAGTGGTAGGCTGCTCATACACTGGGATTTTCCTTTTGTTTTTCCCCCAATTGTTTTTGTTTGAGGAAGAGGGGATAAACTTATTTTAAAGTTTATGCAAAAATTGACCATATGTTCCCTAGCTGAAAATAGTGAGAAATCATGTTATTTATTTTTACCAGTTGGGCCCACAATCATTGGTCTTGTCAGAAAAGGTTATACAGATTTTAAAAAAGAGGGTTAGGGCTGCTTGTAGCCTAATGCCATCATTTGCTTTGCACTGTTTTACAGTGATTTCTTCAGCTTGAGCATGGTAGCAAGCTAGAAATATCCTTGTAGGATGGATATCTTTGCAGTTGTCTTTTCTTTAGGATTATGGAAATAACTGAAAATTCACTCTGTATCATTTCTTATTTGTGACCTATACTATTTCTTTTTATCCCATTTCTAAGCAAATCAATCTCAGACTGATCTGTTCCATATTTTTTGCAATTTAATGTCTTCTCTAATGGATGTTTTGTAACTATTGCCCATTGTATACTTTGTGTAATATACAAGTTATTTAAATCCAGCTTAGCCTTCCTAAATTTGTTGGAACACCTTTCCCAAATATATATGTAAAACATGTCAGTTTTTATAAATATTTCTACCAAGAATATAGAATAGCAGTAGACCCTGCATTACAGTAATATGTATTATAACCAAGTTTGCTGACATGAAATTTGGTACTTCAAAGTAATAGAAAGTAGTAACAAACTGTAGATATCTAGACAGATACACATTAAAAACATGCATTAAGAACTGAGTGCCTGCTATACAGGAGTAGAGAAGCAGCAATGTAACATTTTCTATAATAATCCTACTTTATACTAAATGCTTCTAATCCAGTAATAGATATTATATAATATTATATAATATGTACTATGTAATACATATTATACAAAATATTTTCCATTTGACTTAAAATAGAGATGATAAATATTTATACTAAATATATTTCTAAATTATTTTTAAGATACTAATTACTTTGTTCTTTGATTTTCAAGCATTAAGCTTTAAAGTACAGTTTCAGTTCTGATTCTAAAGAGTCTTAACTTTTCAAGAAAGACTTATTTTAAAGAGATGTCATGAAAAATATCAAGGATTGAATGGAGAATTAATTATATTAGATTCAAGGACTAATTAATGTTACTGGCAAGTAATTGACAAACTCTTGCTTTACTGAGTGACAGATTGTATTTTTTATCCACTGACATACTGAAAACAAGCTTTATTGGCTTTTCTTTTTTAAAAAAATATCTGAGCACAATGTCTGCTACAGTTTGATAAATTTGTGTACAGGTAGTCCTTGACTTATGACAATTGAGCCCAAAATTTCTGTTGCTAAGCAAGGCATTTGTTATGTGAGTTGCACCCCATTTTACGACTTGTTTTGCCACAGTTGTTAAGAGAATCACTGCAGTTATTAAGTGAATCATGTGGTTGTTAAGCGACTCTGGCTTCCCCCTTGGAAATCAATTGGGAAGTTTACAAATTGTGATCAGATGACCCCAGGATAGCACACCTGTCATAAATATCAGTTGCCAAGTGCTTGAATTTTGATGTGTGACCATGCAGATGCTGTAACAGTTATAAGTATGAAAATTCACTTTTTTCAGGGCCATTTTAGCTTCAAACAGTCACTAAATGAATGATTGTAAGCAGAAGTCTACTTGTACAAAATATACATCATGTATCGTTATCTCAAAGAAAGTTTGTACATTTGTTGAAATTTCTTGTTTACAACTAGCTATGGTCAAAATTATTTAATGAGAATTTTACTTTGAAAGCATTTTGTAGTATACATCAAAAGACTATAAACTATCAATACTAAGGTTTACAGAACTGGACAACTGATTTTTCTTCAAACTAAACAGAAAGAAGCTACTAAAATTAACTATTTCTTTGTTTAGCAGATTTATATATCCAGCCATCTCATGAAACATGACTCTCGGTGGCATAATGACAATAAAAATACTCAAACATAAATAAAATAGATAATATATAACTCCAAGATTATGGAAGAGCAACAGTCACTTCACATTACACATCCCGCTTGCAGGCTTACTATGATAGAAAAAAAATATGTTTTAAGGGCCTTCCAGAAGGCAAGCAGGAATGCACCATCCTAGCAGCACACATCTGAAGCTTTCAGATACATTTCAGGACAGCCCAAATAGAGTACAATACATAGGAATTACTCTGGAAGTGTTTAGGACATGAGTAAGTGTGGTTCAGTAAGGAGGAAAACTGATGCAAACATAAAGATCCCGTTAGCCATGATCATCACCTGCTAGTCAAGAAGGAGTCATGAGTCTAGAAGGACCCCCACATTACACACTGGGTCTGTCTGGGGCAGTGCCACTTCATCCAATATAAATAATGATAGTGTCCCAAATCCAGAAGAGCCCATGAATCCAGATTTACTCAATCTTGTTAGGCTTCAGCTGAAGCCTGTTGGCAATCTGAATGCGAGGACAAAATGACGGCCACCAGATGACTGGTTTTTTTTACTGTCTTAGAGAGCGGTGCAGAAAACTTCTACAGCACTGTGTAGACTTTGTTAAGACAGTAGAACAAAGTAGTTTGTTCCCTGGTGAAGTGGCAGTGATCTAGACGAAGCTGCCATTTTGTGGGCAGTTCAAAATGGCAGCCACTTTAGGAATCATGCCATGTGGCCATGCAAAAGAGGAAGTCATTCCAGTGCTCTGGAGGGTCTTAGAGCTCTTTAAAAGTGAAGAGAAGGGTGTTTGGGTGGGAATCAGGTCTAAGGACTGGGAGGACCTGGTGGGAATGAGAAAAGGTCTGGGAGTGGGAAAAGGGACCCAAGGCATGGGAAGGGGAGTACTGGGCAGCTTGGGGTAGGAGAGACCTTGGGAGGCCAGGGCAGAAGGGCCTGGGCCTGTACTAGGCCTCCAATAGCCTCCCCCACCCAGGAGGCACCCCATGGTCCACTTAATTACCTGCATGTTCATTTAATGTTTCATTGGGAGCAGGGATGGGGAGGATCATTAGGTGACATGTTTTACCTAACAACTGCTGCGACATTCATCCCTCATTAACTTCCAGCAGCACTCTATATGTCTTTTCTCCTGCTTCATTTCCTGAGCTCTTTTGTAAATCACAGAGAGCAACATGATCCACAACAGAGATTACTGTACATATGTATGATTTAATCCAAAGCTTCAGATGCTCTCTCTTTCCAAATAATACCAAGGACTAAATCAGATTGTGCAGCAGATCATCAGGAATAAACCCCAGGTCACCCGGGTCTATCAGTCATCACTTTCTTGTTATTCCACATGAAATCAAAATGATCTCCCATGCCCACCTTGACCCCTGATTATTAAAAATGTTTATTTTATAATAACTTCATTGAAATTTATACATTTCAGTTTTTTGTATTTTGTGATACAGTAATTGAGAGAGTATTTCTGGTTTATTGTAAAAGGAAGGAGAATTTTGTGAGGAACAGTATGGTTGATTCCATTCCATTTTCTTGGATCAGAAAATTCTGGGTTGATTTCTACTTATCCAGAAAGTTTGATTGTCTCAAATTATATACATCTGCAAATTGTAAAATATTGATGACTTACCTACTAGTAAAGTTTCTGAATTGCATCATTAAATTGCTACTGATCAGGATATTTTATAGACCTTTTATTGTTTGCAATCTCCAAACTGTTAATTTAAAATTATCTGTGAAGTGAGAGTTCCTGAGTTGTTGATAAAAGAAATCATCACAAGGATACTATATGCAGGTAGTCCTCAAGTTATAACCATAATGGAGCCTGCCCATAATGGTTGCTGTTAACTAAAAAATTTCACTTAATGACACCCCATCCCTGCTCTCCCAATGTAACGTGGATCATTAAGTGAAGCGTGGGAGAGGCCCTTGGAAGCCTGCCCGGGGCCTCCCAATGCCTCTCCCACCCCTGAGGCACCCAGGGTTCTCCTTGTCACTGGGAGCAAGCCAGTAATGGGTTCTAAAACCTGTTGCTACCGGTTTGCACGTGCGACGCTTCTGCGCATGCGCAGAAGCGTCCCGGGCGGGTGGCTACTGGTTCTAAGAACCGGGCCGAACCGGGCGCAACCCACCGCTGGAGCAAGCCTCAGCCTGCTCCCAAGCAATCTATTGAGCCAGGAGCAACTGTTACATGGAGGGCAATTGCAGCCTGTAGGCTGAGGCCTACTTTCCCATCCAAGAGACTTGCAAGACTCAGCCTGCCCCTCCCTCAGCCCCAGGGCCCAGCAGCACCCAACTTATATATTTCTAATATAAGCACCCCCTACAGTGCGATGCTTTTTCATTTGCTAACTCAGACTTTACCAACAGCTCATTGAAATTGCAGGTATTCTCCTGCCTTAATGAAAAATCACTGTGTATTATTTTTAAAAGCTGTAATATATTCTTTATTTATAGCATTTTAAATTATTTGATGGCTAAAAGACTCCCAAAGCAACTAACATAAGATCATTAGCAAACAAGAAAACCATTACCTGCATCTGATACAAGTTTTCTTTTCTACAGTCTGCTGAGCAAGTTAAATTCACTTTGTTGGCATTTGAAAATTGTTCCACTCCCATTTACATAGAACAGTTTTCTGAATAAAAAGCAACTAAACATCATTTGCTTAGGTATTTAAAAGTTAGAATTTAACTTATAAAATATTTAAAAGAACAGCTGTAATAAATGGAAATCCTGGCATCAAACTAAAATTACATCACCTCTTAATTGCAGACATATATGGAAATATTTACATATTAATTAAATAAAACACTAATAGAGGATTCTAACCATTGCCAAAGAGATAAAGCTGATTATGTGATTGATAATTCCACTTTGGCTTCTCTGATCAAATCTTCCCCCAAGGTTCCAAGCAAATCTAGAGGATATCGATGGGGTGGACAATTTGAACCAACAGGACCAAATTTCCTTATCTACAATTTTTATGAAATAATGTGACACCATAATTTTTTTCATCAAGCAATTCTTTTTCAACAGTTTGAATAGTTTGCTATGTCGTAATTTATTCTCTCTTCTTCAAAGATACCAACATAATTGTGAGATTGTGTTCCTTCAAAATGTCAGAGTTTTATTTTCTCTCTATGAGGTGTCCAACTGATGACAAAGCTGGCATCCAGAAAAAAAGCAAAATAACAATTTATTTTGTAATTATGCCTCATTTTAATGTAGTTGAAATGAAATATCTTTGATTCTGCATGTTCAAAGTATGTAGTTGGAGACTAATAGCAATTGTGACTTATTCTGGAAATAAGATATGAATTAAACAGTATTATTCTGAATTACAGTTTGACATACACTGATTCATTCAAATTCAGATATAAATATATGTACATTACTTTCCTTAAGGATAACATCAGTGTTCTCTTCGTCTACTTCAGCAAAATTTTTACATATTTCAAACTGTAAAACTTCTGTATATAATCACTATTGCTTTTAAGAAATCAGTCTAATTCACAGAAAAACAATTTTGCAAAGATATCCAACAGATATGTAATGTTTATTATGTTTGTAAAATATACTGTAATTCATCATTCAGGTTGACCAGGCATATTGAAGTAATGCTTTTACAATTAAACACTTAACCTTACTTTGTGCTAACCTACAGTATTCACTAGCAATTTTTGTTTTTTGTTTTTCAATAGTGTGGGGAATTATAATTAATTAAACAGAAGAAAAAATAAGTATAATTACAAAATTGCCATAGTATGTATCACACACACACACACACACACACACACACACACAGTATATATAAGTTTAAGTGAAGATAACATTTGATCTTCCCACATCTGTTAGAGAAAGTATATTTGTATATGGCTGATCTTTTCTGAGAGAGAGAATCTAGCCTGAGCAAGGATTAATGAAGCAGGGTTCTAACTCTAGCAGAAGGTCTATTTAAGGAAATACATTCAGGAATAGGCAAAACCTATGCAGTTCCTAGTTAACTACATCAAACAGATAGCAAAGCCTGCATGGGCAGGCACAAAATGGACAGAATGATAAAAACAGTACTGTTTTATGATGCAAGTCCTACCCCTTGTGCATCTGGATCATGTTATGTAAACATAAAAAAAGATAGCCTTGCAATGCAGCATTAAGACACAGTACAATTCCTCCAGACAGCAACATCTGTATGATGCATAATTTGGGAATAAAGGCAGAAGAAAATCACCAAGAAATTTGTCTATGAATTAGAAATTTCATAGACAAAGAAAGAAATGAGTTATTCTCCATTTACAGGCCACTGCCATTGTGGTCAGTAGGGTATGAGCTACTAAAGGGTCAGTACAACTGAAAGTTAATTTCCAATAAAATCTAGGGCTGGGTAGACCAAGTTGATCAGCTTCATTTTATCTGCTTATGAGGGGCAGATCTCTAATCTGATCTATATATTTTTAATATAGGAATCTTTGTCAAATATATCGGAGCACAGAAAAAATTAATTTATTTTGTCCAAATACGTAAGATAGCCAAAAGTATCTTATTTCATTTTTAAAAAAATCAGGAATCCTTGCAGCAGTATTGGGCTCTTTTCCAAAAAGCTTCCAATCTGTAAATAGCAAGGGGTATAAAGTTTTTTAAAAAATAAATTTCATGTTTTTCTTTTAGAAAGTACTTGAAATTCCTATGCACTCCATAAATGGATTTTTTTCCCTAGGAACATATACGCTAACTGGTATTTGTTGCTGCCAATATTTGCCACAAAACAGATCTACTAGAGAAGTTATTTTTAATCTCTACTAGCATCTGCAGAAGATAGAAATGGATAGGTGGCCAAAATTGCACTTAACATCAGAACGAAACAAAATGAATCTTTGAATGAGTCTCAGGAATTACCATCTAAGTGACTACAACCCATCATCCTTTGCCAACAACCTGTTTGGCACTTTAGCCAAGGTGATGAAGTATGCTGTTTACAGGTGATAGGAATTGTGATCTATCACATTGATAGGCTGGCAACTTGAAGACTGCTCTGGGTGTCTAGGTTTTAATTGTAATTAATCTGTATGATTTACTGGTATAGTAAAACCAGAAACAGCTTCATCTAATAATCCAGATACACCCCATCAATCAGTTTCTGCCTATAAATATGTTGTCTCACCTGGCTTTTTCTGGATGCCATTTAAAATTATTTTGCTCAACTAAGCCCTCAGCAAATGGAATGGGGTACTTCTGTCCTTTGCATAATGTTTTGCTACTCTTGGATTCTTTCTTTTTATTTTATTCTGCTATTGGTTTTTTAATTGTTTGATTTGCCTCCCCCCTTTTATAATTTGTTAGCCTTCTCAAATGCTGCTTTTGCAATAGTGAGACAAATCTGTCAATAAAGGAATCCAGGGATATTTGAAAGAATAGTCCAATCTGGAGCCCTTGGCAGAATATCCCTCTCTACAACTGATCCCAGCAGTCAGAAGAGAACTCTACATAACACATATGAACCTGTCCCCTTCAAAAAATATGATTCCCAAACCCCTTGTCTTTCTTCACAATCCAACTCTTCTTATTTTATTAAAACTTTGTCCTACTTGCATTACCAGCAGTCTGCCCACAAAAAGTCTTATCATAGCAAAACAGGATCTTTAGCTCTTCCAAACAACAGAGTCTAGAGACAGAAACCCACATCATGCAAGTGTGGGTAAATATGGCCCCAACTTCTATTAATGGTTTCGAGGTTAATGTAAGGTAGAGCCAGGATGGCAAACTTTGAGCAGTCCGTCTGCCAGCTAGTACCATTCTAAACCTCTGTTTCCTAGAATGTATAAGAATGGTCCAATTATTTATAATTTATCCCTCCACAAGAAAAAGGTTCCTTCTCCAGTCCATCCCAAGTTTTATCCCTAAATATCATCCAGTATTAAGTTTTTTAAGAACAGGATGTGGTCTATCTGAACAATTGCTGCCAGATACAGATAATCTCTATAAGTATCATCCATTTCCTTTCTCAGGAAAGGAGGGCTTCTCAGGTAAATTGCTATCCAATGCTTCTCAAGAAATAACCCTACATATGAATACACCTGAAGCGTATGAAAAGACAAACTAAATAGTGTATATGGGAAAGCATGCATACTATACAAGGCTATTCATCTAGCAGAAGATTTTGAAATATGGCTTATAACTCCTGGCATTGTAGGAATTCTGCTTTATTGGGGTTCCTACTTACAGTGTACTACAAAAGAATTATGCAAGCCATTATATTCTCTGTAACACTATAGAAGTAAATGATGACTTTGAAGAAGCAATGTGGGAGGAATATTGACACTTTTTAATGTTGGTGTTGCAGAGGATTCCCGAGAATATCATGGATAACCAATAAAAAAACCCCGTCCCTCAAATAAATGAATCATCAAACAAATCATCCTAGAGTTCTTACTCAAGGCACAAATGACTAGCTCAATTTATCCTACTTTGGATTATGTGAAGACCTTGCTCTTTAGAGAAGGTTCTAATATTGTGAAAGTTGGAAGGAAAGAGAAAAAAGATAATGACCAGCAGCAAGTTGGATAAACTCAGTTTCAGTATTGATGAAGGTGTCATTGGAAGAATTGAAGATCAGATTAAGGACAGATCATCAAGAAGATCTATGTGGTTGTGAAGAGTTAACAACAACTTGACAGCACATAATCACTTATGGATCTTCAACATCTATTCACAGGTGGCAAGTATATGGATAGCTATGTCCCTTACTTTAATATATCTCATATGGGAGAAAGTGATCATAAGTCTACTGTGTAACTGAGTGCTAGATTTTGGAAACAAAAGCATGTATATGAAAATTCCAGAAGCTTTTAGTTAGTCAATGTTAAAATAAAGAGGCTAGACCTGGAAATCAATAACTCAGCAAAAGCTACATTGAATGTTCTAGAAGAATATAGCAAATGTAAATGGTAAGCCATTACTGTTGAAGATTTACACAGCTTAAACCAGATATCTTTACCAGGAATGACCATGGATGCTTGGAGTTTACATGAAGCTTTAAATGAAGTAGTCCGTTGGGAGGGAGCTCCATCAGATATAATGCTTTTATCCAATAAATCTGATTAAATTTGGAAGTTTGTTAATTAAGTGGTCCTTCACTTTGTTTTATTTTATTTTTTGTAAAAGTGAGGTTCTAATAAAGAATAAAATAACTTACAATGAACCCTATATTCCAATGGAAATGTGGAAAGTTTTATGATATTGTTTAGGAATTAGTAGATAAACCAAGAGAGAGTTGTTTGGTGTAATGATAAGGGATTAGCCTAGAAACCAAAAGATGATGAGTTCCTTTGCCTTAGATATGAAGACAGCTGAATGGTCTTGGGCCAATTACTCACTCTCAGCAAGGAGGCAGTGGCTAACCAGTTCTTAAATTGTGCCAAGAAAACTGCAGGGATTAGTCTAGACAGTCACTTGGAATCAATTATAATTCAAAAGCATACACAAATTATTTTTTTATACACAAAGATAAATCAATCTGAGATTGGGTTATATCCTATTTAGGAAGAGATCAAAGATTGAATCATCTTAGAAGTGATTCTAGATCTCAAACAGCTCCTGTAAGTTTAGACCATTGCTATGACAAAGGGCAGCTTTGGCTCAGCTTCAACTGAGCGTCCCCTGCACTCTTTCCAGAGTAATTCATGCTTTATAATCAATTTATGTTTAGATTTATCTAATGCACACTAACAGACTGCTTACTATTCGGTATTTTTCCACCCTATTTATCTATTCTCATATTAATTGCACTAGTCTTTTGCCAACTATTTCAAATCGTATCTTAATATAAATATACCTTCTGTGATGATCCTGATATTTTCTATAGCATCTTACTGACTCTTCCATGCATCCATGCAATCAATCAACCAACCAACCAAACAAACAAACAAATATAACAGTTGGTATTTACTTGCTTTGATGATAAGTTGAATGTAAAAATTAGTTTAGATTCTCAAAGGAAAGTTATCATAAGATAAGGAGCATCTGAAAGTAGGTATCAGTCCTAGCTGGCATTAAAGGTAGAGTCTTAAATTCCAGTAAAGAGGATTCAGGGGAAGAAGATGAAAGCTGGAAATGGAAGTGATAGCTGGCAGCAAAAATGGCTGAAAAGAACTTAGACACTGCCAGTATATAGCAAACAAGTAGCAAAACCCACTAGAGGTTAATAAAATGAAGTAGAATTAGTGCATGATCAAGATTTTTGGGAGACAAAAATGGCACTTCATGAAAAATTCTGCTGAGGAGATGCCAGGAAACCTTTGAATCATCACCAATAAAAAACTTGGTGTTGCTGAAGATGACAAAAGGTAAGAAAATCAGAAAAAGGGAAAATTGTATTTTGCTGTCCATGGTTTGGATTAGAAGAAAGAGTGGGTGCTGTTGACAAAAGAGGATGTTAGAATTAGAAGAACACAACCTGAGGTTTGGATGGCTTTTCTTTTTAACATTGTGGTGGTGCAAATGCCAATATGCCATCCATTCCACTCTTTACTATCCATATAGTAGCATAGGCTTTCCCTGATCCACTAGTGATATTATAGAAGAAACAACATTTCAAAAAACTGCCACATAAGCCTTTTAGCCTACAGTGATATATAGGCTGAAACTGACGAAGCATGCTTTCGCTCAAAGAAATCAGTAAATATAGTAACTTAATTATGCACATGCAAATTCCCTCAAGATATGAAAATCTGATAGACACACAATACAGCTCCCCCCACCTTCACAGAACAACTAGACAATTATCACATTCCAGAGGGGGAAAACATTTCTCCCTGCAAGACTTCACACATTCCCTCAAAACATTCATTCCAGTCAACGTGTTTACACACCTCAACTTCACACATCTACACATCTCAACCTCACTATAAATATTACTGTCCCTAACCTTTTCACTCATGGCCACCTTCGAGAGCTATCTTGCATATTATGCTGTCAAATAAACCATACTCCTCTTCAAGCAGTTATCCCATGTTCATTCATGATTTGGCTATGATTAGAACTCAGAAATTCCTTCTGACTATGTAAAATTAATATAGATCTCAAAAATTATTTGATGTACCATAATATGGAATAAATATAAACCCAGTCTGTCCAAAAATATTCGTTATGGTTTCATCATAAGATCCCATGTCAATCAGATCCTCATACCACTCCGTGTACTTCATCACATGATCTTCACAAAAAGCAAGATTGCTTTGGACCAGACTATTTAAAAGACTGCTCTTTCCACATCAATATGGATAGGTAGGAACACAATTTTCTTTGTAGTGGTACTCCAATTGTGAAACTGTCTACCTAGTATTTTTAGACAAGTTCCTTCTGTGTTTAATTTTAGATGACTTGTTGAAACAGTTTTATTCAATTTAGATATCCAGTATGAACCTTCACTTGATGTTCAAAATACAAATACATTAGCTCTGCTCTGTGTTTTTAAGATCTTTTTAATGCCTTATTTTCTCAAAAATATTCTCAATAGTTTTAAAGTTTAAAATTATAAATATGGAGTAAGTGTCTTGGTTTTGACTTTAAATCAGGTTGTTTAGTAATGTGTGTGTCTCTTTTCAGATTTTTTTTTCTATGGATGAGGCTTCTGCATTAGAAACAATTTTGCATCTGGTTATAGAGATAAACCAAACTCAAAGTTCACTAAATAGTGAAGTGCTTTATACAATCAGAAAAAATGACCTTTCGTTTATCACTTATCTAATTTCTGCTTTGCCACATGTTTGAGGATGATTTGGATAGTACTGAACTGCCCTGAATCTGTGGCTATGGTTATTTTGTCCAAGTACTGTCTTGCAGTCACCTCGTATGGCACTGAAAAACCAAGCCTAAGATACACACTTGACAGTTTTAGGTTTCTGTCACATGCCAAAATACTTAATTTTAAATACCTCTTTGTTAAAACAAATACACATACCCAAATATTGGAAGAGTAAAATAGCAAGTACTATGATAAGTAACTGCTTGGAAATGATCATAATACAAGGAAAAGAATCTGGGCTTGTCAGTCCATGAGCTGACAGATTAATATCACAGTTTTGATTAGAGAGAATTCCTTTTGGGGAGCCAGATAACACATGGAATTCTGAGAACATACTGCTGGTGCTCTTATAAAATACCACTACATAGCTTTTATTTTCACAAAATATGGCTATGGTAGTCTTTAGCAGTCTCCAACTACCCATTCCCATGGAGTCAATTTGATGAGGTTGCTCTTTGCCCCTGCATATTTCTCCCAACACAGACTGATCATTCTTCTCTAAACTTACCATTGTCCTTTTCTGGACAAGTGAACCGCTTTTTAAGCAGATGATTAAGCTGTAGTTATCTATCACTCCAATGTTTAAAGAATGTGTTTGGAATCTATATGGGGCAGAGAAGCGTTCTTGAAAATAATAGGGATACTTACCTGATACCTATCTATATAGCATTCGTTGTTTTTTTAAAGAATCTTTTAAAAATCAGAAGGGCTATAAGTGAAGGCACAAAAATAAATTTTGCAAAGGAAGCTGATTGCATATCTAGATATAGTTCAATTAAGAATGTTACTGATATACACGGCTCTAGCTCTGGGAGCTATTGATTGGAGTAGATGTGATAACTGGCACATGGTTTGCCCTTGGGTAATTGATTTTCTTTTAAGAGAGGACTGGAACCATGGCAAATGAGCTGTAATCTTTTCATCCACACTGTGGGTCTGTTTGGAATGGCTGTTAGTTAAAAAAAAATACATTGCCCTAGCTCTAATATTTAACAGAAGGAAGAATGTTTCTATCAGCACCAAAAATGGGAACTTTACTTCTTTTGCAGCTACTAAACTAAACCAGCCTTAATAGATTAAACAACTACCGTGTTTTTCCGAAAATAAGACCCTGTCTTATATTTTTTTGAACCCTGAAATAAGCCCTTGGCCTTATTGCCATGCACTCAAAAGCCCGATTGGGCTTATTATCAGGGGATCTCTTATTTTGGGGGAAACAGGGTAGTACAGGCTATGCATTGCTACTCAGGAACCAATCAAAACATTGCCAGTTTTATTTTGTATTAATGTTGACTCAGCCTTCCATCCTTCCAAGGTTGGTAAAATGAGGACCCAAATTGTTGAGGGCAATATGATGATTCTGTAAACCGCTTAGAGAGGCTGTAAAGCATTGTAAAGGGTATATAAGTCTAAGTGCTATTGCTATTTGTATTTATTGAGGGGGAGGAGGTTTTATTCAGCACAAGAAATGGGTGGGAAAGTGAATCTCCTTTTATTGATAGTTTCAGGAAACTCTGAGAACTGCAAAGAAGAGGCTACAGGTTACCTATCCTTAGTATTTGGAGGTAAATATAACTGACTTGTAATTAAAATCAGATTTTAAAATGTGTTTTTTGTTGCTGTAGAGAACATTGCTCATTGAATATGCAATATTTTTGTTCTGATGTTTACCAAAAAACACATGAGGATATGTGCTATGGCCCTTCCTGCCATCACACGTTTTCTTCCAATCAGGATTCCAAAATGCATTTATCTGAATATGGATGCAAGTTTTTTTCACTGTTTCCCTGCCAACACAGTTATATTTTCAATGGCAGGGAATATCTCACCTCTCTTCTATATGCATGGGGTGTGTATTTTGTACCATGTATGAAGCACAAGAAGTAATTCTTTCCTGGAAATCAGTAGAAAGGACAAAGAATAATTATGAAATCTGTATGAAAGAAGATTTCAGTTATGAGAGATGGATAAAATTACAATTGAGCCCTCAATGTTGTTGTCTACTGTTCATTGCTGCAACATGTTCTGATTTGAATGAGTGCTTCAAATTGAAGATCAAGTTTTCAATCAGACATACATGGTTAGTTTAAGATATTTTATTTGAATTCATAATCCTGGATTGTCGACCAGAAAAGTTGTTTGAGATAATTACGCTGGTGACGAAACTGACTTGCTTGCTTGGCCAATTATTTTCAGGTAATTTAAGCTCACAGCTATGATGTGTTTCCCTAGCCACTTCAATTTATTCATGCTTCCATGCTGCAGACATTAACTTACAAATGTGAACATAAGGTATCTTGAGGAAAGGAATCAACAAATTCATGTCAACATTACAAATGATACATCTTATGTAAACCTGATTTTGTTAGAATGGTAGTGCTTCACTCATTGGTAGGAATGAAAAATCTCTAATATTTCGGATCAAAGCACCTTCTCCATCTTGTTTGTAATTGACTAGTCTATAATGTCCACAAGCTTGCTGAACACAAGAGAGGTATTCATAGAGAACAGCTTTCCCTTACTGATGCCTTCCAGTATAGCAGTATATCAATAACTCATAGCATCCCTAGCCATCATGACTATTAATGATGGAAGCTGGAACCCAACACTAGAAGGTACCAGAACAGGGATGGGAGATTAAAGTTCTCGAGTAATTAAGCTTTATCTCTATTCAGAATACTGAGTTGCAATATGCCAATAAGCTCTGCCAGCTAAAAATCATATTTATTTATTTATTTAATTTTTATTCATTTATTTATTTATTTATTTATTTATTATTTATTTATTTATTTCCTGTCCATCTCACTTAAATGACTGTGCTATAAATGAGCTTTCAACCACTAATCCATTTTTATGAACCAATTAACTTTCA
>QLTV01001233.1:1154938-1165048 GCA_003457575.1 Thermophis baileyi
TTTTTTTTTTTTTCCAAAGGGAGCAGACAAAGGGGAAAACTGACAACATTTGCTTTCAAGCTCATATTGTCTGTGCTTTTGGACAGAGAAAAGCTGCAAACATAGGCCTTGGCATCGCTGGAATTAATGACACGCCTGGTCCCATAGCTTTTGCAAGTCACTTCTTCCTGAATGTCAAATTGCTGCGGGGGCATTTATTACCAAACAAAACTGAATAGAACATGTCAGAGAATAGGCACCAGAAACAAGGAACACTGAGATGAAGAAAGACTGCTATCAGAGAATGGAAGTAATTTGTTGAATGAAGTGTTCAGTCAAGTGAATCTAGAAGACCTAGAGTTTTAAGATTTAAAATTTGCAGCTATGGGTGGAGAAATTGATACTTAGACACTGATACAATATTATAAGTATTTCTCTTGCTTGTTTGCCAAATATTTTAGTTTTCAACTCCCATCATTGACAGGCATTATAACCAAAGGGATTGGAAGAGTACAACTTTCTAGAAAGAAGAAGCCCTCTACATTCAGGAGGCAATTAACTCATATATCACATGAGGAAAATTGCCAGCTTTTAAAGTCATATATACGGAGGTTTAGCAAGTGTGAAATGGGAGCCAAGGAATTTACCACCCTGTGACACATTTTGGCAATAAGACTGAGGAAATAGAAATTGATGAATGAGAAAAGACCTGGATCTTCCTTTTGTTTGCCACTATATATAGAATCAGCCTACCATGTAATTTGATATCAGAAAATGACTAAGTAGGGGAACACTCTGTTCCATCTGCCTAGGCAGGAACCCTACATCACTTATTCTATTATTCTATTATCTTGTACTAACCAGCCAAATAAGTCATCTCCTATCAATGGGTTAGTTGGAAGGAATATTAATAACTCGCAGTACCTAGGTTAGTGAAACCAAATAGCTACATCAGACTGTTTAAGACAGTAGCCTTCCTTCAAAGGAACAAGGTTTGTCACAAAATTTCCATTCTGTTATTTATGGGGCAACAAATGTACGTTGAGGCTGCTCTTGGTGTCAGAGCCAGTGCCTCACTGAGCAATGATTGGCAATCATAGGAAGGTCAGCAGTAAAGTGTTGGACAGCCTTAAATACAATCCCAAGAGTCCCTTCATAGTTTTATTTATTTATTTAACTCTAATTTTAACTGATTACATCTTATTCAGTTCCTGGCAGGAACATCCAATAGAGAGTGTAAAAAAGATGAGATGACTGACAACCACACAAAATGTCACCTCTTTTATACATGGATGCAACACTTGCTTCTTGATCTGGGCCTCAAGTTTTAAAATGTGGTTCCTGGCAACCCCATTCAAAAGCCAATATGACCATCAACTTTTTAAAAAGTTATCTGCCCTAAGCCATATTGCGATTGCACTGATCATGCTTGTTGATAGCCTCTGGTGGAGCCAGGGTGAGTTTTTGAACAAAAAAAACCCCAAAAGGTCTGGGAGGACTCTGGTTCCCGCATAGAATATGGGCACCTCCTTTCTAGGGAACTCCACCATCAGTTTTCGGACCAAAAAGGGGTCCGGGAGGACCTGCTGCCCCCTACACCGCGAGTACGGGCACCTCCTTACATGGCGTCAGTTTTCAGACCCACAAGAGTCTGGGAGGACCTGCTGCTTCTCCTAAGCAGTGAGTATGGGCACCTCCTAACTTTGCTCAGTGACTTCCCATCTGGTTGCCCAAGTTCAACTCTCTCATTCACTTTTCCGTTCCATTTTCACACAGCCTCTCCCTTTTCCCTAACAGAAAGTCCTGCACTCTGGCCAGACCCCCATACTTTCCAGGCTCTGTCAGTAGAACAGATCTTTCTGTGGCTAGGAAAGGCACAGAGGGAGCAGGATCCAGCTGTGATTGGGAGAAGGGGCCTCTCACTCACACACACAGGCATACACACATTTCCCTCACTCTCTTGGGCTTTAACAGTTAAAATTTAGAGGCATTCACCTTCTTTCCAAGCAGCCATTGAGCTCAAAACTCAAAATTCCCTTTACTACCTTTTCTCCAAACAGCCAAGGTCTGGGGGAACCCATCCACAGACCCAATGGGTCTGTTGCCAGCAAGGTGGAGGCTTACCCAGGCCAGGTCCGTTAGTCAGGTTAGCTTGGAGTCTCATCTTGGGGTGCCAAATTGTTGGAAGGAAAATCCATCTGGTTCAGTTCCAAGCTGTGGGAAAGACACTGGAAATAAAATTGAGGCTGGAGGCTGATTGGAAAGCAGAACCATCAGGGTTTGTGGTTCTGGAGAAGCTGACCAAATGGTTGAATGAGTGGATGGATCTTTATAGGTTTCTGTGACTTTGAAGTTTGAACTGTTCTGGGGGTTGTGCAATGAAGGGGCTTGTGTTCTGAAAGGGTGTGGGGCAATTCCTATTGTGGCTAATGTCCTGGGGGCTGCTTGTTCTACTCCTACCATTCTGCTTTTGTTAGCTGTCGAACTTTGCTATATCATGTCTTGAATGGATTTCTGCTGGCAGTATTTGCTTTGCTTATGAATGGAGCCATCTAGATAGTTGGCTTCCTCTTTCAATAAGCTCTTTATCTCCTTAAGTGCTGGCATCTGCTCTGGGCTATTAAGAAAGACTGGGGGCTGCTTTCTGCCTCTAAAAACATGTTTCTCCATTTCTCCTTTGGGGAAATATATTCTGCCTTTTTAAAATATTTCTCAAAATATTTCATTCTTGGGGGGGGGGGCTTCCCACAGAAAGAATAGCCCTCCCCAATTTGGTGCCTTCCAGATATAGTGCTTGTTATCTGGCCATTCAGGGAGCTGTAATACAAACATCAGGATGGGAATTATTGGCCTTAATGAAGAACAGATAGTGTATACTGTTTTGGGGTGGATGAAGAATTCATGAATTGGTTTTTCTGATAGTATACCTGGAAAGGTTGTTCCAGGTCATTCTGTCACAGTCTAAAACAGTGTTTCTCAACTGCTTGGCAACTTTAAGATGTGTGGACTTCAACTTCTAGAATTCCTGAGTCAGTCATGCTGTGCATATTGGCTGGGCAATTCCAATAATTGAAATTCACACATCTTTAAGGTGCCAAGGTTTTAAAAATATGTGGTATAATGTTTCAGCAAATGCCCTTTTACAGGTTTTTTTTTTAAGGGAAGACAGTTTCTCTACTTCTGTGTCACTTTTTGCAGAAATGTATACAACAAAATCAGAAAACATTAGCCCAGCACTAATTGAATCAGTTCCAGAGATCAGATTGCTGGTGAAGAGCTAGATGAGAATCTATAAATCTCTCTTTCTGCCAACAATGCAAGCTTGCACAGAATACACTGAGCTCAGGGCAATTCTTACATCACCAAGAAAGAATTAAAATCAGATCACTGCCTCCATGCTTCTGACAATTATTAATGTTATTAAACTCTATTTTAAATAACCATGTTTGAATACTTTCCTCCTTCTCACAAAGGCAGTTCACCTCTTTTTATGTGAAGGTGATGTTAGATGGTGGGCTGCAATCCTGTAGCACAGAATCCCAGAAATTCATTGGTTGTTAGTGAATGTTTTTGGTTGATTTTGTAAACCAGTGTTTAATTTTCTCAAGCAGAGCATATGTTGAATATTTGTAGTTTTGTTGTAATTCCTTGGGTAAGTTATCTGGCAAAATTTACAGGCTGACTCTGATGCTTAGGCTCTTGCCTAGTTTTTCTCTTTACCAGAGATGAAATGTCCAGAGCCCCTTAATCTTTTATTTTAGTAGGATTATTTGGGAACAAGTAATTACAAAACTGGAATATCTTAATAGCATTCTGTTCTGTTACCTACAAAATAGTCACATTGATTAAAAATGGCTAAGGATTAAAAAATATCAAAACCCTTGATCCAACCAGATGTAAGCATTCTAAAGTCTTGATTTGTTAATATATGAATTGTGGGTAACAAAGTGTGAATACTTTTCTTATGCATCTTTTAAAAATATGTCCTAATAAGAAATATTTTTAAATCATTTTTTTTAAAAATAAAACATGCAAAAAATGCATTTTGTCCCTCGGATCTCAGTGTTTCTCTGCTCTTGCAAATGACTCCACCACTTTCTACAAAATGCTATAGCCATCTTAACATTGAAGGTATCACTTAGAGATCATCCTCAGTCCACAAAGACATCTCAACAATTCTTTTTAAGTCATTCTCATGATGACTTGTCCATCTCATCCCCAGTCAACTGTGAAACCAGCCTAGAGGCTCTTTAGCTGCTCTGTGCCCTTCTTCCAACACAAAGTTTTCCATAAGAATAATCCTTTATAATGGCTCTTGATATGACATACGTGGGAGCAAAATAATTGTCATTTCCCCTTTGTCATCTACTCACTTGACATTGCACCACTATTGCCAATTTGTCTTGATTGAGACCAAGACAGGACATTTGACTTGTGCAATCTATTTTTTCTGTCTTTTTTTTTTAAAGGAATATTAACCTTTTGAGTGGTCAGTGTCACAAAATAGGAATCATAGGAATCAACATATGTGAACCTCTTTAGCAAACGGGGGAGGGGGGGAGTGTTTGGACTCTTTATTTTATTTTCTTTTTTTTTTTGAAGCACTCTGTAGATCCCATGGCACTTTTATCATATTTCACATTTGTTTTATGAGAGGGAAAGTAAGGCAACCTAAAGATCTTCCCTCTCCCTATTCAAGCATTGCACAACGTCCATGCTTCCCTCACCCCACTGTTTCACATCAGACTTCTATGGAATCTTTTTCCTGCAAAATCTCATCACCCTTTTGGAGAGGGTAAACTTACACACTTAG
Source organism: Thermophis baileyi (assembly GCA_003457575.1). NCBI lineage: Eukaryota > Metazoa > Chordata > Lepidosauria > Squamata > Dipsadidae > Thermophis > Thermophis baileyi. The sequence continues at coordinate 1,159,731 of QLTV01001233.1, forward strand.
AATGAAACTCATAAATACAACCTGGGATTGGAAATAAAGTTAATCCCCAGCCCTGCTTCCCTTAAATTTTCTACCATATAATTTGGGGTGGGACAGACAGAGAGAGATACTGCTTCTAGAGTGGAGGCTGACAGTTAGGAAATCTTGCTATCCATAGTAGTAGATTTATATTTTGGGTGGGTGAAGGAAAGAGGGACAGCCAGGTTGGGGATGAAATGGAGCCCTCATTTCTCCCCATTAGAAGTATTTCCTGCTCCCCATAGAATTGGTAGTGTGTAGAGGGATAAAAAAAAGTTATGATGGCAGCTATGACTACCTAATTGAATCCCAACTTGTTTTTGTGTCCTGCCTAAAAATAAGAAGTGACTTTAAAGTGAATCATCTTAATTTTTGCTTCCCCCCACTTTGTCCCTGATTCATATTTCTTTTTAAAAATATACATTACATTTTGTCTTCCCTCCCCCCAAAGAAATAGGGGGAAAAAACCTCATTCTGTCTTAGCTGATTCTTATTTTAGGAAAAGAGAACTCTTGCTGAAAGCAATCTATGCTTAATTCTCATTAAGATATTTATTAATAAGAAATATTCTTAGAAATTGATTTATTATATTTAAAGCAATTGTCATTGTTACAAATAGGTAAATTGGTTAATGAGAACAGTAGATAATTGGAAGCATTATTGCCAAAATAGCTATAATAGTAAGAAAACTAAAATAAATATCATGGATCTTCAAATATACTTAATTATCCTTGAGGCAGAGATAAAGAGAGAGATACAAAATTTAAAAAGAAAGTGTATATGTAATTTATGATTTTTATTTTTAAAACGATGGTTATATATAATAATAGACAATATTTGTGTCACAATAGAAGTTTTTTGAAGCCTTATCAACAAGACAAAACATACAAAATATTAGTCTAGACTATTTTAATATACATAATTTATGCTAGCTGAATATTATTTTTAAAACTATTTCTTTCAGCACAAAGTATTATTTGTTCCTCTTCAACCAAACCAATAAGTGACTAGGCTCAGATAAGAAATGATGGGTATCTTGTATATACTTTTCAATTCCAAAATAATGCAGTAATCATTTCCTAGTGTTGTATTAAATGTGTTGCTATAGCCCAAATAATCTGTGCAGGCATTTCTCTGTTGCGGAGAAAGAGATTGGAAAAATCTAAGAAGAATAAGACCAGGAGGAACCATAAGGTTTGTTAGAAAGTCCATCTTGCAAGCTTAGGGGGGAAAAACCCTTTGAAGGGGAAATTCATAGTAGAAACTATTTTAACTTCTTATATTTTCCCAGTGTTGAAAATGACCAAATGAAGACAGATCAGTGATAGTCCACGGAGAATACTGAAGGTGCCTTGATCATTTAGGGGTCCCAGATCTGGGCTGAAAAAACTCTGTTAATGGCATCTAGTAATTATGTTAGGTTTTTCAACCCAGATTTATTAGCCCTAGATTCTTGTATTATTGACCAGTCCCTAAACCAGCATGTTAATCCAAACATGATACTAATGTAATCAGTTTTATACTATTAATTTCCATTTGAAAAGGAATGAGTCTGAGGAAAAAGTTATTGGCAAAAACAGAAAGGCAAAACAGAAATGCTGTTCCTTTCCCCCCCTCTATGTTGCAGGTGTTCTGAACTTGTCAGAGGCCACAACATTAGAGCTCTTTGCAATGGTTAGCTGTTCTCTAAATCTACAAATGAAACTAATGGTGAGAACAATATTGTATGGAACATACATTGAAATAATAGAAAATACTTGTAGCTCTGGTTTTAGATTTTGGCAGTGGTTTGCTCTCCACGCTTGTTTTAATTTAGTTTCTGAATGTTTTGTTACCAGATTATGTAACATCACCAGCAGGATTTTCTTATCCTATTCTCCTTAGCTTATAAATGTCTTGTGGGCCAGTGTGGTCAGTTGGTCGTTTGATTGGTTGTTTGTTTGGAGCTATATTAAAATTCTGAGCAGCTGATTGGTTCTCTTGGTCGTTGGAATGGTCTGGTTTCTTACATATTCATATGCTGGCTCTAGATCAATATGCTTTAGTAGAATACCAGACTTCAATAAATTCAGGTGTGTGGCAGATGCTGGCATGGCCAATGGTTTTTGTTCCTTCCCAATCAAACAGGTGTTGTTTATTATCAATGTGGTTTGAGATGAGGGATTTTTGGTCATGCCGTTTAACTGCTAGTTGATGTTCATGAACCCTTGTTCTCAATTGCCTTCCTGTTTGTCCCACATAGAATTGGTTACAATTGGTTACAATTGATTTTGTATACTATGTTGCTGTTGTCTTCCTTCTGTATTTTGTCTTTGACTTTAGATAGTTCTTTTCTGAATGTAAATGTGGGTTTGTGAACTATCATTATTCCTAGGGGTTGCAGTATTCTGGCAGCCATTTCAGATGTTCCTTTCATGTACGGCAGGATTTGTTTTTGTGTTGTGGTTGGTAGTGTATTTTGTCGGGGTTTGGATGGCAAGGATCGTATTATGAAATTTTTTGGATAGCGATTGTGGAGTAAACATTGAAAAGGTGTTTCTCTTCTGCTTTTCTTAATGACTTGGTGCTGCAGTGTGTTTTGGCTCTTTTGAAAAGGGTCTGGATGTAGCTCTTCTTGTGTGTAGTGGGGTGGTTGGTTGTGAAATTTAGAATTTGATCTGTCTGCATGGATTTTTGGTATATGCAGATTGTTAGTTCGCTGTTATCTTGTCTCCTTATGTCAATATCTAGGAAGGGGAGACATTGTTCTTTTTCTTCCTCACGTGTAAAACTGATCCCAGTGAATATGTTGTTGAGTAGATGGTGTGTCTCTTCTCGTCTGGTGCGTTTGATGATGGCAAAAGTATCATCTATTTAACATACCCAAAATTTTGGCTGGCAGGACTGTGCGTTCAAGTTTCTGCATTATTGCTTCTGCTATTAGGCCAGATATAGGTGATCCCCCAGGCTGTATTTGTTGATAGATTTGGAACATATGCAACATACATGTTCAGAGGCAATATATAACCAATGGCTGTGGAGCAGCCATTGGAGATTGCAAGATAGCAATAGCAGACTTATATACCACTTCCCAGTGGTTTGCAGCCCTCTCTAAGCAGTTTACAGAGTCAGCATCTTTCCCCCAACAATCTGGGTCCTCATATTACCGACCTTGGAAGGATGGAAGGCTGAGTCAACCTTGAGCTGGTGAGAAGCGAACTGCCAAACTGCTGGCAGCAGGCAGTCAGCAGAAGTAGCCTGCAGTACTACATTCTAACCACTGCGCAACCATGGCTATTGCTTTTGTGACTTACTCATTGCTTTCTCAGAGGCGTCTTCTTAATGACTATATGAAGCATGCTTTTAATTTAATTTTGCTGGTAGTCTTATGTTTTTAGAATATATGAGTACATAATAATTCATAGAAAATTGATATTGCACCAGAACATTTGTAAATCATCACAAATACACTAAGGAAACACTGCCCTATTGTACTTGCATTCCAGTGTCTGATGTAGTAAGTCATGGATTCTGCATAATTGTGTTTTGACATTACAATACACATTTCATCACTTGCCTCTTTATGATGCTTTCTGCAGACACCTATGTTTCTGTAAATGCAATATTTATTTAAATGTATCTTAATTTGTAACTCTGTGAGAGTATGCGTCTAGGGAACATATGTGAAATTTAGCAATGGGGAGAGGGAGAAAATAGGGGACAAATGGCATAAAAAAATGTAGTTTTAGTTTCACGCTCTGCTGACTCAACAGAGAAAGTTACATTCTAATTTCTAAGCCATTGAAGACCCTAAAACAACCAAAGTGCAAAGCTCTAGCAATTTCATTCTATAGTAAACAAAACAAAGGGAGAAAAATAATAACTTCATTTGAGATTGAGAAAACCCATTATATCTAATGGTCCTTGATGTCTTTTTTCAATAAAGTTATGTGAAATGAAGCATTGTTTCTCCAAAACTATTTCTTTCATGGGGATAGTAAACATATAGAAAACTACTGCAAATATTTATGGGAATAAACAGTTAATGGTTAATTTAGGTTGCTCTTTTCATGAATATTTCATTTACAGCTTTTTGCTCTTATTAGAGCAAATCATATTAGATAGGTTTTTTGTCAGATTTAGGATAATATTCTAATTTATCTCTTGGTAAATTGGTAAATATAGAGACACATTTTCAGGCTTTCCATTTTCAGGAAATGTGTTGTACTTGTCATCCTATAGACTCTTTATATAACTTGTCATTTGTTTTAATTTTTAGTCATAGGTCCATGAAATCTGTGAGAATTAATTTAGTCATGGCTAGGGATGAACAGACCAGGGTAGGTCTTAAATGATTACCTTTGGGATTCAATCTGAAAAATTATGATTTCTAAATTAAAAGTTGGATCAGGTCAAACAAAGATTGTACTTACTTTCTAATGTTATAAAATAACAGAGGGGATCTTCCTTCCTTCCTTTTAATGTCACATTTATATTAAAGCTTCTAATGAAATATATATATGAAAAGTCCAAAAATGGCATCATTTGCCTCTCTCCAATTTCAAGCTGAGCCTTAGGTCATGTTTCATCTGACAAGGCTTGAAGTTCTGTATTGCAACATGTTTGTGGTAAACTTCAAATAACTGTAATGGTATATGGAAATGAGCTTGGAGATGGAGGGGGGGGAAATGCTGCATAGAGAATGATCAGATAAAAGAGGGCATAGCCTTAGTTGTCTAATGGGTATAGAAATAGAAAGAAACCTCTCTAGTTTCTTAGGCTGTAAAAGAGACAGCGGAAGATTTGTACTATCAAACTTGCAAGATTGATGTCAGCCTTCTCAGTAGATCTATCAGGAAACATGACAAGATGAGTTAATTCTACTTTATTGTAAGGCTACATTAACTGAATCTTGCACATCTGATAGTATAAATATCTTACCAGCTCTTTTTCAACTGGATAAATTAGGGAGATTCCTTTCTGGGTTTCTTACTCAGCTCATTATTTATTTATTTATTTGTCAAGTATGTGTTTGATAATATACATAAGTATAACATTATTTGAATACATAAGATGGGTACAAATAAAAGGGAACATTTGGACAGGGACGGTAGGCACGCTGGTGCGCTTATGCACGCCCCTTACTGCCCTCTTAGGAATGGGGTGAGGTCAACAGTAGACAGTCTAAGGGTAAAGTTTTGGGGATTTGGGGATGAAACCAGAGTCAGGTAGTGAGTTCCTGCAATCGAGTTTGGAGCAGTTCACTTTGAGTTTGTATCTGTTGTGTGCTCGTTTATTGTTGTGTTTGAAGCTGAATTATT
>QLTV01001233.1:1183092-1194718 GCA_003457575.1 Thermophis baileyi
CTCCCTCCCCCCCTCTGTCTCCACTAACTAGGGCATGTGGGTTTCAACTCCCAGAATTCTCTTGCCAGCATGAATTCTGGCAGTTGAAGTCTACTTCAGGCAGCCAAGTTGAGAAACTCTGAGCTAGTGGCACTAAATTTGGCCAGTAATTATGAGATAAGTTTTTATAAAAAAAGATTATGAGGCAATGCTTGGTTTTCTGCCCTAGAAATGTTGCACAAAAAATTGCCTTTATGCATCTATATTATTGACCATCTTAGACCAAGCCAAGTCCAAAAACTCTAGTGAATTCTTAGAAGGCTGGCACTCTGACAAATTGGCCATCAAAAGACACATAGACATAAACAACATGTACATTCTATGTAAAAGAGACAGTCAACAAGCCAAAAAGGGAACAAAAAGACCAAAACATCTCCATACCAGAATCACTTAGATGAGAATAGATTAAACCAAGATTAATATCAGACCAACAATCAAGAAGTAAACAATACCCCAATCAAGGAAGTGCCAAACAAGCTAACAGTAAACAGTCTAACCAAAAAACCCTCCAAGACCACTCCCTCCAACACTGACGGCAAGCCACTAGAATATAAACTGAGAACAAACCCCATTCCTTACTAGCACTGATCATGTTACCTACCCTGTTTCCCCCAAAATAAGACATCCCCTGATAATAAGCCCAATTGGGCTTTTGAGTGCATGGCAATAAGGCCAAGTGCTTATTTCAGGGTTCAAAAAAATATAAGACAGGGTCTTATTTTCGGGGAAACACAGTAGTTCAGGTAATGAAACGTCTGCAAGAAAGCAACCAAGCTCAGAGAGCATCAAGGACCCCTCATTTCTCATTGTTTGTTCTTTCTGTTCAAGCATGTTTCTAAAGTGACTTTCAGCAGCAGTGTGGATGTTCATAAACAAATAGGATTACTTAGAATGACTGCAAGGCCAAGTGTCTCATGACGCATCTTTTGAAAACTGGGCTTCCTATACATGTTTCTTATTTCCTCTGAAGTTATGTTCAAATCTGAAATGTTTTCTTCAACATAAATGAGGAGTTATGTTGATTTTGACTTCTGGAAAGATGGCAAACCAGTAAGCAAAGACGGAACAGATTCTTTGAAAACCTAATCCCAGAAAATTGATCCCTTAACATGTGGACCCCACCATTTTCACTTGATGCAGCATTGCAAATTGAAAACAAATTCCAGGATTATTTCTTTCAATACTATTTTTTAATCTATTATGTAGAGAGTTAGAAAAAATATACTTAAACATGGATTTAATCAGGCAAGTTGTGTGACCTATGGAAATCTGCTATTTCTCTTTCACTGACTTCTATAGAGACATGCCCCCCCTGCCCTAAAAGGAAGAAAGAAATAAATAAAATCCCAAGCAAATTCAGTTTTAGCTCCTATTGTGTCAGCCTGATTTAACTTTACTGAAAACAATCTATTATGTTATGCTAGCTGCAGAGGCAGAGCAGGTAAAAATGAAGCCTTTTCACTAATATGTTCTTTATCCAAGCAGTTTTTGTTGACCTGTGCTTGAGGTATCATAGAAGAATTATATGGATTATATGGAAGGTTAATATTATTTTTAAAGATCTCTTTAGAGCTAGAAGATTCCTTATAGATTTTTAGAAGTAGAGGGAAGGACGGCAAAATAATTATTCTCAGCAACTTCAGCTGTAATCAGCCTGTTTAAGGATTGCTGCTAAAAATTTGAATTCACCTTACTTCATCCCAACTACAAGAATTAACATTTTGCTTAGAGGAGGCATATATACATTTCACTGAAAGTAGTACATGAAGATGCAACAATGTAAGATTGATAATAGATTGATGTAGTTACCTTGCTTTTCAAAATGTGGCTTTATGGTCCAAGCATTTTGCCAGAACTATTGCAAAGTGCTTTATAATAAACGGTCAGAATGCAACCAAAGCACATTGCAACTGAATATGACTCCAGCCAGTATAGATTGTATCCACACTATGATTTATAATACTTAGTAAATTTGCCTCCTCCATTTGGTTTGTCCTCACTCCTCAGGTATTCAAAATGTCTTCTTTTGACAGATCTGTCTCCAGAAATACAGACAATGAGACCAAAGTAAATAACCAACTATTTTGTTTGCTGTGAGAACCTGTAGCAAGAGTGGGGATACAAAGGCAATCTTCCCTCTGCACTACACCTGACCCTTCCTATTTAATGACCAGTGTTAAATTTTGGTGTTGTTGATGGGTTAATATGTAATGTCTTTTGTGAATATTGTTTAATAGCACAAGTGGTTTTTCATAAAAATACAGGAAAAAAGCAGTTGGAAGAAATAACATCAAGACAAGAAAAAGGAGCTGGCAGAAAAAGATGCCACCCTAAGATCTGTAGGTAATTCATTTCCCTTACAATCCTGTTTGAAGGTCCTCTTTTTGTCTGCTTATTTGTATTCTGTGACTGATGTATTCTTCTTGTAATTTCTGCATCTTAGTTGCAAGAGGAAAATGACCTCTTAGCAGTGAAATGTCTTATGAAAGAAAACAAGGAGCTGAAGAACAAACTGAAAGAAAAGAAAATCCAGAAAGTGAGTACTATTTTAACTTAACAACATTTTATTTGTTTTCATTTTAAAAACAAAAGCGATTTATTTCATCTTAAGTTTGGCTGAACAAGTTCTCTCTCTCTCTCTCTCTCTCTCTCTCTCTCTCTCTCTTTTGCCAGGGCCTGCCTTTGGAATAAAGAGGAAGATGACATTGAATCATGTCAACAACAGCAAGAGCGTAAAATAATAAAGAAAACAAAGGTACTATATACTGTAAATGAGGTGTGATTAAATTAGTGACTAAATTAGTGGATCAAAAAAATGCTGTGCGTATACTTAGAATTCGGTAAGGCATGATAAAGTAAATTAAGCATGATAAAGATACTTTGATAAAGTAAACCACAGCCTATATCTTGATAAAATAGAACAATGTTGGATAGACCATACCACCACCAGATGGATACACAATTGGCTGACCAACCATACTCAGCATGCAGCTCTCAATGAAGCTACATCTACCTGGAGAGAAGCATTCAGTGGTTCTGTCTTGGACCCAGTGCTCTTCAACATCTTCATCAATGAGGTAGATGATGGAATACAAGGGGACCTCATCAAATTTTCAGGAAAAAACAAATGCACAGGTATAGAATAGGCTCTATCTGCTTGATGGTAGTAACTGTGAGAGGAATCTAAGTGTCCTAGTGAACTATAACTTAACTATGAGCCAGCCAGTACATGTTTATAGCCACTTATTCTTCTCTTATATTCCTTTCCCCCAGGGATTAGAAGGAGATGTTGACAGAAATGATAGAAGGCAAGAAAAAGAGTATGAGGAGCCAGTGGTGGGATTCAACCGGTTCGTACCGGTTCAGGTGAACTGGTTGTTAAATTACACACACACACACACACACACACACACACACACACACCGCTATCAAAGTGGATCCTGGGCGCTGCACTGCGCTGCAATGGAGAAATGGGCAATGGAGCAGCCGGCGCAAGGGAAGGAGAAGGCTGCTTTCCCTCTTTCTTCTCCCTCCTCCTCCCCCACTTGTGCCTGTCGCTCCATTGTCCATTTCTCCATTGCAGCACAGCACAGCACCCAGAATCCACTTTGATAGTGGGAGAGTAATAATTTGCCTGGCCAAACTAACCCCACATCACCCCTACATTGGCCCCAGCTTCAATCGTGCTGCCAACTTAATTCCTCACCCCTCTCACTTTTGCCCGCAGACTGACCAACACCCCCTGCACGCAGCTCCACAGGGAGGGGGGAATCCCTCCCTCCACTCCCAATTCTTCACCTTCCCACGCGAGCTCTCAGGAGATCAACTCCTTGTCTCTAAGATAACTCACCCTCCTCGTTCCTCGGAAACCTCACCTCTTAAAGGAGCCACGTCCAGAAGGCTGAAACAGCCATGAGACCAATGTGTAGACAAGCACCCTGGGAAACAGCCTTTTGGCAAAAGGTTGAAATTTAACAACTGGTTCGCCCAGGGTCAGTTTGGCCGTTGTGGGAGGCTCGTCCCACATGTGCGGCAGAGCTGGAGGACAGGAATGGGCCACACCTCCCATGACAGCCAACCTGACCCTGGGCGAACCAGTTGTTAAATTATTTGAATCCCATCACTGTGAGGAGCTCTAAAAGGAATATCAGAAATATCAGAAAGCAATCAATAGAACAAATACTGTAAGTATCTTACATGATAGTAAGAAATTAGAACAATCTCTGTAAGTGAGATTTTACAATGCATTAAAAGTTAATTTTGATTGTGCTTCATCAATTTATTTTTGCAGGAAGTAGCAAAAGAGAGCCAGATAGAAAGACACCTGAAGATGGCTTGGAAGCATGGAATAGATAACTTCTGCTTCCACCACCAATCTCTACCTCTGCATGGAAGAAAAATGGATGATGATAACAGTAAGATTTGTCCTTCCATTTCTGGGAGAGAAAGAGACATGTTTCAATTGATGACTCTCTGCTTCAGGAAATCACAATTGGGAATGTCATCTCTTCATCCTCTGTCACTAGAGTTTTAACCTTTAGCAGCAACCAATCTTTGAATGCATCAAAAATAGTTCTTATACAAATCCAATTCTTTTGTATTATTTGATTGCAAAATAAGCAGTTGTAAGAGTATAGCTAAAAGCAATCTTAATAACATGCCATTTTTCTTAATGTGATATAGCATGATAACAAGGAAATATCCAAATAATACTATTCTAAAATATTTGCTTCACACTTTTCAGACTGTGAGAAACATCAGACGAAAGACCTGATTGTATAAAATAATAAATAATACAGTTTTTAAGACGTTACATATTTTTATTCTGTAAAAAAGTTATCATACAATATTTGGTAGTAAAATTAAAGTGGATTTTGCCACACAATCAGCGGTGGGTTGCTCCCGGTTCGGCCCGGTTCTAAGAACCGGTAGCGCCAGCGTTGGGAGGCTCCGCCCACCCACCTGGGACGCTTCTGTGCAGAAGCATTGCGCGCGCACGCAAGCGCATACACGAACCGGTAGTAAAGGGTTTTAGAACCCACTACTGCACACAATGTTTAGTCTTTTACAGTATCTAGGTGTCAAGTGCCTCAAGGTAAGTTTTTACCACAGTCAAGAAAATAATGAAGAATCCCAACCATGGATAGTCATAGAAACGGAGTAAGTATTTTGATATGTTTTTGTTTCATTCTGAAGATGATCAATATTTCTGGGATTCAGAACTCCATCTTTTAATAAATTTGTCTATCTTAGGTTGCTTTTGATGAATTTATAAGTATTCTATTTTTCTACCATCTTACTGAGAAATGCAGAGTAGTTTCAGCAAATTTGAAATTTGTGTTATTAAAACATAACAGTGCATTTTCTGATTTTCATTGGTCAGTCATTCCATTAATCAAATGTAGAGTATTAGTCCAGAATGGATGTATTGTTTGAAAAAATATATAGAAATATACAGAAAGTTTGTTATAATAGTTATTATGCACTTTATGAAAATATTTAAATATAAACCAAGTGTGGTCTTTATATAACAGTTCTGCTTTCCATAAATATTAAGGTAATATTTATACTATTTAAGCTTAAATTGATAAAACAAACAATAAGGCAGAAAATATTGTATCATTGCCCTTTTTAAAGAAACTCTTCTGAGGTCATTTATCAGAACTTGCAGTAATCTTGATTTTTATATGCCAAGTGTTTAATATTTGCTGCTATTAAAACAAGTGGACTAAAGTATGAGTCCTAATATTCCTTTGCCATTTTAAATAGTGATTGATTTCAGCATGAATAGGTCTCAGCAGATAAAATTTGCATGTACATGCTAAGGCCTCAGCAAATAAAATTTGCATGTACATGCTAAGAGTTTTCTTTGCAATTTGGGGGATTGAGGGAAAGTCCATTTGACCGACAGCTATATTGTAAGTGAATGGAACCCTACTTTCAGAAAGCTTTAAAAATCAAATCAAAGAGCACCACTGAAATTCATATTTAAATCCAAGATGAGATCTACTAAATTAAATAGAAAATTTTCCAGAAATGTTGCTAAATTAAGATTTCATGTTTGAGTGTTTCATGTACATCTATACTCCTTTTTGGGAACTCCCTCCACTTCCTGCTTAACCCAACCAGGGACAACCAGAACTGGCTGGATTGCTGTGGCTAAGAGATGCAGTCATGTGACACTGTGTTTTACACTTCTTTGTTTACCAACAACAATGACAATTGGTCCTAATTTGATCCCAATTGAAGTTGTAACATGATGACTACCTGAATTATGAAAGTGCTCTTTCACCACCAAATACGCTCCTGAATAAATTGCTTTTGGCATCCCCTTCTTGTCTGGAGGTCAAAGTAAGGAAAAGCCTTCCAATAATTTGAATGTCATGCAGATGGTCATGCCCTGAAAGTTTCTTCCCTCAGTACCTGGGGTGCTAAAAAAGAAAACCTCAAGAATACTTGGAGGAAGACATAAAATGTGCTCTGGCTTTGCCAGCCAAGTTAATACGTTCCATCTGGCCAAATATCCAACCTCTTTCTCTCCAGAGGAGCTAGATGAACAGTGTTTCTGCCATATAAAATATGGTGAGACGTAATTTACAGAAACACATATCAGCTCAGTCTTTGCTATGTTACAGGAACCTTGCTAGGTTTGTAGTTCCTGGACATTTGGTGAAAATGAACTATAGGATTCACAGCTGCTGGCTGAGTAACCAGGGCCTGCAGCCTTGCCCGAAGTAACTCAAACTGTAAAGGCAAACCAGAAGGAGTTGACAGTAGAAAAAGCCAGCACAGCTATTGAATTGTTTATATTTGGAAACCAGGACCTTATTCTTTGCCTCACAAACTATAAAGGTTTCTAACGAAAGAAGTAGAATAACTGAAACAAAGAAACATGGAGCATCTATAATAGCACAAAAACAGTAGAATAAGGTTGCCTGCATTGAAGCTTGTTAGCACAAGCATTAAAAGATGCAAATGCTGTAATAGCAAATATAAGCCCCTGCTCACGCAAGAAACAAACTGGCATGTATAGTGCAGCTGCAGTTATAATTGAATACCTGGGGTGCAAAATCAATAAAGAGGAAAAGCAGCCAAACAGTGTACTACCAAAATGAAAGATTGGGCTGGAAAATAAGATCAGCAAGCTGTGATCAGATGCAAGCAAAGAACAGATGAAAAAAAAGAACCTGAAGAACAAGCCTAAATAATATTGGATCAAATAATATCATCTAGAAACAAGGAAGATTAAGGAAGCATTGGAAATAATAAAACTGTAAATAACAGCTATAGCCCAGAATATCAACAGACATGAAGTTCAAATTCCACACTACAGGCAGAGTCTCCAATTTCAATCTCAAGCAGAGAAATGGTAGAGAAAAAAAGCAAAGAAGATCAAGAATTGGTCAGCACCAGGTGAAGATGAACTGCATGATTTTGGTTGAAACATCTGACTGGTTTACACTCACTGGTTGCCAAGCATTTTAACGACATACTGCAAGGAGGTGAAATTGAAAAGTGGCTAACATTTTGCCAAACCTGATAATGAAATATCCAGTAAAAGCTACAGCATCAGACACTACAGGCTGATTACCTGCTTACAGTGGCTCAGTGGCATAAAGAAGCTGGATTTACCAGTCAGAAAAGGTTGGCTCACTGTACTCCAGCTGTTTGGGTCCTAGCACCGCATGATGGAATGAGCTCCCATCACTTGCCTCAGCTTCTGCTAACCTAGCAGTACAAAAGCATGCAAAACACAAGAAGATAAATAGGTAGCACTCTGGTGAGAAGCTAACGATGCTTCCTGCAGTAGCAAGAAACCAATCGGCACCAGACCTGCAGTAATGCAAAATGAAATCAGTGGAGAAAAAGTCCCAGATAATGTCGACTCTCCCGCAGAATGTCATTAGCCACTCTGTATGGAGCTAGTTCATCTTCTGCAGTACACCATGGATCGTGCATGAGCATGAACTAAACAAATTGGCAGGGCAGCCAAACTACTCTGTAATAACACTGTAGACTCCCTAGCACTCAATGTACAAATGCCATATGCTAAGTAGATAAATAAATAATAAACCTGCTTACCAACAGCTTTCAAATTGCTAACTAGTGTGGTAGCTAATGCAGTCCAACACTGTCCAATCAAAAATAAGCTCTTCCCACCTGAGCAGAAAGAAAATTGCCCCACAACAGAGGAACAAAAGCTTAACTCCTGATTGACAAGATAATTTTGGGAAACTGCAAGAAGAGCAAGACCAACCTGAATGCAGCGTGGATTGATTACAAGAAGGCATTTGACTCCGTGCCACTTGATTGATTGGATAATCAAGTGCCTAGAAATAATATGAGTAAATAGAAACAGCAAAAGCTTTGTCAAAGATCAATCACACAATGGAACCATCTAATTAGTTGCTGCAAGTAGATAGCACAAACTAGATTACAAACAATGTCATATCAAAGTAGCAACAATGGTGCATTGCAAGATCTGCAAAAAAATAAACAAAAAAACCACCATTTGCCTGCAAGCAAGACCTGGTGGACCATAAAATAAAGGAATAGAAAATGAAGAAACTGAAGTGTTCTGGGACTTTAGAATTCAAACAGATACATACCTGCCATACATCAAGCCAATTATTGATAAGAAATATAAAACAGTCTGGGTAGTGGATGTGGCAGTACTTGGAGGCAATAGAATAGAAAAGAAAGACTGGAGAAGATAACAAAATACAAAGACTTGCACATAGAAATACAACAACTGAAAGACAAAAGAAAGCAAAGTAGTATCAATGTAATAGACACCTTGGATGAAATCCAAAAACAACTGGAGCATCACTTGGATACCATTGGCATTGACAAAATTGCTATTCGTTAATTGCAAAAGGCAGCTATATTCACAATAGCTTACATCCTGTGACAGTATCTCTAAAACCATAAAACATTAACATCTGCCCATCCCAGGTCCATGGGAAGGACACGACAGGTGAATAAAAATGCTAAATCCAGTTTGAACATCTGACTGATTGACTGACTGCAATGAACCATAATAACAACTACCTTGATGTTCTTGTGGAGGAAGATAAATGTTATGCCAGAGGTTTAACCATACAGACAGGTTTCATCAGAGGAGTCAGACAAAGAGTGTCTCTCCCTAAAAAATATGGTGAGACATAAATTACAGAAACCCATGCCAACTTGATTGTCACCCAGATATAGCAATTGTGCTAAGTGTTGGAATTCCTGGATATTTGGTGAAAAATCAGGATTGCTAGCTGAATAACAAGGGTCAGCAGCTAAAAAACTACTGGAAGAATAGATGTTTACTTTTACAAAGAAATAACAATCTGTTATTACACATCAAGCCCAACAAGAACAGGCTATTTGAAATAAATGTACCACTTCTGGAAAGAACAAGATCCAGAATCATAAATAACAGAACAGAGACTAGCAGATCAACACTGATTTATCATACAAAATATTCACACACAAAAAAAAGAAATGGCAAAAGTCTATCCAGAGCAGAGAAATCAAAACTTGTCAGAAGTAACTCAGACTGCAGAGACAAACCAGGGGAATTGGCAATAGAGGAAGCCAGCACAGCTATGGAATTATTTTTATTCTAAAGCATCAGATCTGTGAAAATCTAGAACATAGAATAATAAGGGTTGAAGGGATTCTGGGGGTCTCTAGGTCCAACTCCCTACTTAGAATAAAAAGACTTACTATTCAGCACCAGAAAGGCAAAAATATGACTCCAAAAAATTGATTATTATAGGTCAGCTATGGATGTCTGCAATAAGTTATGTCATCAGTTTATTATTTGTAAATATACATCTTGAATGTTTGTTTCTTCTCTTTTACCTTTTTTCTCCCTTTTATAATTTTGTGTATATTTTTTGTTTTTTGCATTCAGTTAATGATAATTAAAAACAAAATTCAGGCTATTGTTGGTCATCCAGACTTCTCTAATTTGATGTGGGTAAGGCAGCATTTTTATTCTGCTATTTCACCACAATGAATAGGTAGTACATTCTGTCCCACAAACTAACAACAGCAATAACAATAGCACTTAGACTTATATACTGCTTTACAGCCCTCTCTAAGCAGTTTACAGCATCAGCATATTGCCCCCAACAATTTGGATCCTAATTTTACCCACCTCGGAAGGATGGAAGGCAACCTTGAACCTGGTGAGATTTGAACTGCCAAATTGCAGTCAGCCGGCAGTCAGCAGAAGTAGCCTGCAGTACTGCACTCTAACCACTGTGCCATCGTGGCTCAAATAGCTAATAAACACTAGATTGTTGTATAACACCCCACTCTGTAATTAAGATTCAATGTGCTGTATGAATTAAATAACATCATCATGACTCATTATATCATATGAATGCTTTCTGTTTAAATGCTCAATATACACATGCTCCCTAAATGTAATAGATTTTCTGTCATTTATTCTGATCATCAAAAAGGCTCTCCTTTGGACAGAAAAACATGACCTGCTCACACCACCCAGGAGTGAATGAAACCCAAACTGTGGATCTGAAAGAACTCACCATGTCATCTGGTTATTCTAGCCACATTTTCCCCTCCAAACAACTTTTTTTTCTTCCTAATGACTTGGGTAGAGGAAGAATTTTTGAAACTCAAAAGCTTTACACAGTTGACCTCATAAAGATAAATAATGCCCTGCATAGGTGTTGGATCTATGAGAGGAACTGCTGAGTGTTGGATAAGGTATATTTCAGATATTTCATTCAAAATAGAATATATAGAATATTCTATTTTATATTATATATAAAATATAAATATATTATATTTATATTGTAAAAGAGGCAGGGGACCAAGATTTCAATTTAAGAAATGCAGGAGCATGCTAAATCATTTCTTATTTATTCAAGTAATAAATTCATATCTTGCTTTTTAGATATAATTCCCTCATGGCAACTTATATCAGTTTAATTCCTCTCAGATGGATGATCTGAGAAGCTGAAATTGCTCTCTAAGACAGCAGCTAAAATAAGAACCCAGCTTAATACCATTGATAAAGAAGTACACAGATGCAAAACAAACAAACATTTTTTAAAATGTACATTAAAGCTTATTTACTAAGATTGGGTGCAGATAATATCAGTCAATATGATTCGGTTGGTTTTTATATTTAACTACTAACACTATTAAATTAAACTAAGGGCAACATTTTTTTTCTTTCTATGCATATGCACAGATATATTGCTTTGTATGTATCCTTGCCTTATTGGCTTTGCTTTTAATGCCATTACAGTGCTATTAACAATGTATATAATCAGTAGGTGGGCCCAGGAATTATTATTTAAAAAGCACAACTTTCTTCATTTACTCAGAGGTTCGACTCCCCACCCCCCTGCATCAAGCAATAATCCACATTAAGATTCACTTTTAAGTGAAGGATTGCATTGTAGAGGTAAGCTTTCAAATGAAGTTTTACTTCACAAATGGCCCATCTTGCTCATAATGTTTCAACTAGAGAGAGAAGGATATGATGTGCAGCCTACATGGGGCTACCCTTAAAAAGTGTCCGGAGACTACAGTTAGTCCAGAATGCAGCTGCGCTAGC
>QLTV01001233.1:1204702-1225748 GCA_003457575.1 Thermophis baileyi
TTAAAAAAACAAAACATTAACAGAGTTGGAAGGGACCTTGTAGGTCATCTAGTCCAACCCCTTGCTCAAGCAGGAGACCCTACACCATTTCTGACAATTTTGTGTGTTTCTGTGTGATAACTGGTTTTTGAGGTAATTGCTTCTTGCAGCAATCACCTTTTATGTGACTCCATGGCTGCTTTCATATGTTCATCTGTGTGTGGCTTTTAAGTGCAGGTTGGTCCTTGACTTACAACTAGTCATTTAGTGACTGTTCAAAGTTACAATGGCAGTGAAAAAAGTGACTTATGACTATTTTTCACACTTAACGACCGACGGTCGTTAAGTGTGAAAAATGATCATAAGTCACTTTTCCACCACATTTTACAAGTTGGCCACTCTCACCTGGTCATACGACCGCCAAGCCACTCCCACCCAGTCACATGGCCGCCAAGCCACTCCCACCCGGTCACATGGCTGTCAAGCCACTCCCACAAAATTAAGCCACGGCCACAGAGTGGTAGTAAAAAAATTTGGAACCCACCCCTGTAACAGACGTTCCTAGATCACATATAGCCCTTAGTTTATCTTCATCTGGCTCATGGCAATTAATTTAATCTGTCAAATATAGTTTCTACCCCCCTTTTTAGCAGTCTGCCATGGAAAGAAAAATGAGTAGGAGAGAAAGAGGGAGAGACATGAGGGATAGAACATAGGGCCGTGATGGCGAACCTATGGCATGCCTGCCAGAGGTGGCATGCAGAGCCCTCTCTGTGGGCACACGTTCCATCGCCCCAGCTCAGACAGCTGGTAGTCAGGTTTCCGACGTGCACATGCACGCCGTCCAGCTGGTCGTCGGGTTTTCAAGGTGCGCATGCGCATCGGCCAGCTGGTCGTTGGGTTTTGGCGCTCTGGTATGTGTGCGTGCACTGTGTGTATAAAAGGTTCGCCATCACTGACATAGGGTGTCCAAAACAGATGGGATTATTCTGTCAACTCTTGCTGCTTATGTCACTCAGATTTCCAGGAATCCACGCCTCCAACAGATTATCTCCAAATTAGATGGCCCTTAACAACAACAACAACAACAACAACAACAACAACAAAGGTTGCCCACCAATTGTTTATGCCTATGGGCAGTACACATAATGGTTGACACAGCATCTTTATCCATCAAACTGTTCTTTTATGGTGCAGAATGGAGGAAGCCTAAGTTACTCTCCTATTTTCTATTTCTTTTTTGGTACATTATTTATTAAAAGGGTTAAGGGTCCATAGTCAAAGGCCACTCCCTTTGGGACCAGTTCATACTAATTACACACAATATTGTTTCCAGTAGTTCTGGAAAGCCCTATGACTTTTGATAGATAAATACACCTAATGTAAATTCTTGTCTGTTATGTATCTCTTTCTTTCTGTCTTTCTCTCTGTATTTTTGCCTGCCTTGCATTCTATTTTACCAGGTATTTCATGTTTGCTAATGTTTAATAAATAAACATAGCTATACATTTATGCAGCAGTTGGTTGTAATTTTAAGATACAAATTACAACCAACTGCTGCAATCCACAAAAACAAAACAAAACAAAACAAATCTTCCTTGAAATATTGATTTCATCAGATTTGGAACATTTTTGACCGGTAACATGGTTTATATATATATACTGTATCTTCATCTTAATTTGAATTTGATGGGACAGAGCATGGGAAGATTATTTCAACCTAAACCTCTCTAGAGATGATACTATTATTTCATAAAATTTCTGAGTAGATTTATCCATATTAGACACACTTCCAAATCCCTGGAGTCTTTGACATGTAATACTACATGCTGCCATAGCAAAGGTGATTATATCTATATTTTATTATGAAAGACATAGTTGTTACTGAGGGAAACATAATGCTGCATTTTTATATACATATATTAACCTATGGGGCATATGTCATTATTAACAGAAGGGATTATTTAGCACATTTCTGATTTTCCAGCTCTGTGACTTTGGTTATGCTTAATTAAATCAGTGTCAATTGATATTTTCCAGCCATTTCATTTTTTTAAACATCAAACTAGAGGGAAATTTCATTTTATAACTGCAGATACATTCAATAATATGTGCTTCAATCTTGAGATCATGTTATTGGCTATCTCTTAATGTTTTGAGTGATAACAGATGGCATATATTGTAGATGACTGATGAATAATAAATACATCTTTGGATTGATGAAATTAGATTGTAAGAATTATAGTTTGGCAAAATAAGAAGACAATTCTATTCTGCATCACAACCTATAGGAATTGACTTTATGTTAGTAAAGTTCCAGCAATGAGTGAGATAATGGACTTTTTAAAATGTTCAGGATAACAGAGATTCCTTTTGCAAAGATCTGGTATAGATCAGCAATTACACATTTATTAAACCAAATAAGCAATGTTAGCTGGATTCATCATTTGCTTTTAAATGAATTAATCAATAAGCTATTTTATATAAACTTCTATGCTGCAAACATTTCGAGAGCTGCTTGTTTTACATCTTATTTTTTAAGAATTGATCAATAAGCAAAAGCTCTTGCTCTCTCTAATTATGGGAAGCCATTTTAAATTTTTATAATTTTATAATGAGAACCCATTTCTATTTTTTATTTTTAGTAGAGTAAGATGATAAAATATGTCAACAAGATAATTCAGTAAAGGCTGAAATTTCCTAAGGATCCACAAAGGTTGCATGTGGATAAATTATTCTTTGGGAAGAGCATTATATGTTTATATGTTTTATTATATTTTATATGTTTTATTATAAAATATCCTAAAATATCATGAAGATGGTCAACAATATTGGATTGATAGCCCCAGTTGCTTTCCAGTATTGCTGATAACTGCACTATCTCTTCACTTAAGAAATATTTAAACACAACAGTATGAACCAAATGTATTAAGTAAAATATTTTTTCTTCAGCTAATGTCTCCTATAGATTATTGGCTGTGGATTTCATAAAAGTTTTTAATTATTAACTTATAAACTTTATGGAATAGTCTTTATAAAACTTTTATGAAAGAAATGGATTTCAATAGATTCAAAGCAGAGTTGGATCCATTTATTATAAAGTACAGCCTATGATTTTACATTCTAGAAATGCACAAACTCTTTCTGGTTTAAGTCACTTTTGTCCTTTCAGTTGTATGCCTATCATTTAGTGGCATTTCAAATAGTAGGCTAGACTAGGATAAATTTGATCTAAGTTAAACTAGTATTAATTAAATTAGTTAATGTAATATCCCATATATGTAACAATTTCCCCTTTATGTCAAGTTAAAATGTAGCAACTTTGGAAAGATGCAATTATATACCTTGATAGAATGTAGACGGAAGATGTAAAAGGAATGAAGAAATGTTGAGACATGTAAAGACTAGTAAAAAGGGATGTTTAGCATGTGGCCTCTTATGAAGAACAAATACTTGTCAAAAGAAGCAGCCATGGCTCTATTGAGCAGAGCTGCTTACTTCTGCTTCCATAGTTAAACTGAAATTGGCAATTAGTAGGTCAACATAAAAGTAATATGGTGGCAATGGAGTCCTTAAAAACTAGGTGTGGTAAAGCAAGAAGCAACAAGGTCAAGAATGAATGGATGCTAATGCATACGGACTGAATTAAAAAGGAAATAACTAATGTGATAAAAAAGATGTTGAGGTGGTTTGAGCATGTAAGAGAGAATGAATTGCAAAACAAATATATGAAAGTAGAGTCAATGAGTTGAGAGGAGAAGAAAGACCAACAAAGTCATAATTGGATGAAGTTGATGAGATGTTTAAAAAGAGAGAAGTGAAAGCAATGCATGAAGTGGTATATTTGGCACAATTTTTTTTTTGATAGTGTTGTAAGGAATACCCTTCTGGGTTCAGTTCCAAGTGGGAAAAAAGACTCTGGATTCATGGAAGTTGCTTGGAAAGAAGGTTTAATGGTGGACAGGAGCACATGGCAGGGGCTCCTGAACAGAAAAGGTGGATCACATGCTTCCAGATGTTGGGTGAGGAGAAAAGGAAGGAAAAGATGCTGAGTCTCTTGGTTTTATGACCTCTGTTGGGCCCCACCTCTTAGTTTCCTGTTCCTGTATATGTAATGCACTCTGATTGGCTGTCAGACTCCCAGGGGCATGCTGGGGCAACTCTTGTGGGCTGTCCTGAGTCCCAGGCTTGGCTGATGTAATCTTCCCAGGTCCCATGAAAGGGCTTTGGGCAATTCCTAATATGGAGATAGATCTTTGTTATGTAGAATAGACTGGTCCAGGCTATTAGCAAAGGGGGGATGAGTGAGCTGGGCCATTCCTTGATGGCCCATTGATAAAGGTGGGGGCTACTAAGAGTGAGTCTGTTTCCTTTCTAAAAGCATGTTTCTCAATTTCTCTAGGGATATTCTATATAATATTCTGCCTTTTTAATATTTCCTAGGATATATCATTTTTCTAGGAGAGGAGTGGGTGCTAACTTCCTACAATTGAATGAAAAGATATGGAGCAATACAGTGAAATGTATTGATATAAATTGGTTTAGTTGGAATTCTTTTTCTTTCCTCTTCTTGTCTGTCTTTAATTTCTATTCTCACCATTTCTTCTTCTTTTTCTGCATTTTGCACAATGCTGGTTATCCCAAAAAGTATCTCTAGGTATGTTTGAATGATTAGTGAATACACATACAGCTGAAGTTTGTGTGTGTGTGTGTGTGTGCCAGAGAGTATATTGAAGTGCAAGTAACAGAAAGGACTGTTGTGTATAATTATTTTGAAGTAATACCTGGTTAGATAATAGTTAACATATGTAGAAATTCTAGTAGTTTATTACTTAAGACTGTTTATTACTTAAATACTATTTAAAGACAAAAAACAAAATAATGATATGTAATATGGTTTTAATATAGTTAAATAAAAATATATTACAATTAAAAATTAAAAGATTTGTTCTAATACTAATATTTTTTTATGTTAAACACACTTAATACAGACGATAAAGATCCAGAAGATGCATTTCCTCTATATGCTTAGCTTGTTTGATATGAATCTTTGTTAGTTATTTTTGTGGTCAATATGCTTGTGAATCCATCCCACTTGGTTAATTTGTGTTTTCACAGTATTACAAAAGCCTGGAAAATTAGTTAATTCAATAATCATCAGGTCAAGCACCTTATGTGAATATAGCTTAATGTGATGTTTGTTGCTGTCTGGTAACTTTGTGGCAAGGGAAATAAGGGATCCCATCAGTTTATAGGAGAGGACCTTTATTTAAAAGTCAGTTTTGGATAAATCGGCTGTCAAAGTTCTTGCTGATAATCTTAACCTGCTCTTAAACCAAGGCAAACAGGCCATCAGTGGCAAGAGTCTTAAAAAAAAAAAAGTCAGCTTTGGATAAACCAGCCAATGAACTTCTTATTGACAATCACCCCCTTTTTAACAGAGGCATTTTCCAAATGTTTGATTAGTTCAATCATAGAAATCCTAAGCAAGAAGTACAAGAATTAACAAAAGAGATGGAGATTCCAAGATGATTCTCCAGAAGAAATTCTGGTCAAAGTGACAGAAACAGACACCTTGTTTCAGATAGCAACATTTCAAGTGATACAACTAAATGACTTATTTGTTGTATCAAGAGCAGGTGATCTTTTAACAGAAGAAGATTTCAAAGTAGGTTGAAGCAGGCATAAGAGATAGAAAGTTTCTGATAGAACTAAGAATGTTTTATGCTCTCAGTCTTTCTGGGACTCTGAGACACAGATAGAAAAAAGCTATTAAAACAGAACCTTTGTAATATTCTTGGTTAAAAAATATAATACCAGTATAGCTAACTGGTAAAATATAGAAATAACATCATAAATTACATTAAGTAAATAAAATTCATGACACTTTATTCCACTTCTGTAACTCTGTAACTCATCACTAAATAGTGTACTAAAGAGCCTCTGTTTAATTAGAAAGTTTATGAGTATAATATAAAATTAATGAACTAAATTATATTAGGATTTATGAGTCAGATTTTTCACTTTTTTAGATGAAATCACAGTCATAGAGAATTAAAATAGGAAATCATGTTTTGACCAATAGTTAATTAGACTCATCACCGGTACCCTTGACAGATATTTGTCTAGTTTCTATTTGAATAGATCCAGAAGAAGAGAATCTATCATTTCCCTGTGTAGTTGATTCTACTATTAAACTGCTTTTTCTGCTAGGAAGTTTTTTCTAACATCTTTGTGCCAGTAGCTTGAGCACATCATTTTGTGCCCTGTCTTTGGTAATAATAGAGAACAGGATATGGCCCTTTACAACCTCATACAATTTCAGATATTTAAAGGATATTACCAATTACTTGATCTGTCTTGGTTAAACAGTCCCAGCGCTGTCATAGAACTCTTGTGTTCATGCACAATGACATAATGAACATGAAAAAAAATCCCAACCATGGCAGTTTGCATCATGGTAAAGAATCTTGAGACTCAGTTTGTACAATGATTAAGGTATCAAGGTAGAAACTGGGAGAACAGGAATTCTATTCCTACATTAGGCACAAAACTAGCTGGGTGACCTTGGGCTAGTCACTTTCCCTCATCCTTAGAAAGAAGCAAGGGCAAACCATTTCTGCAAACCCTTGCCAAAAAACCCTGCAGGGACTTGTCCAGACAGTTTCTGAGAATCAGGCATTATTGAACTGAAGAAAAAAAAGGGGGGGGGAATCTTACATCTTGCATAATTGTAGTTTATTCTACAATGGAAGAATGGATGGTGAAGCTGATGGAATTGGTGGAGGAGGCAAAATTGCCAGATTTGATAGAAAAGACCGATTAATTTTATATCTATTTGGAAACCATTTCTGGATTAATTTTTTTTTTTGTGAGAAACTGAAAGCAATGAAATGTTGATTTTGGGATTCAATTATTAGAATTATACAGGGTTATAGAAATATTGCAGAAATGTTACCTTCTGATGCATTTTTTGACATGCCAATGAACATGTCATCTGGAAACATGGAAATTGTAGAACAACATATGTGAAAGGTACAGGTATGACAAGGTTTGCAGGCACTCACTGCATGCTTCTTTTATTTGAGTCATGCATATTTCATTCTGACTTTCCATATTTTTCATCTACCACTGATTCTTGGTGAGTTTTTAGCTCCTTCTGATTTCTGTTTCCTTGCTAGCCCTGTCAGATGTATCTGTTAATTACTTACTTGGGCTTGATCATAATCTTCTTGCTCTTTTTATCCTGGGAGCTGTTACTTGAAGAAATCCTTATAAATCAAAAGACCTAAGCAAGAGAATCTGCAGGGAATTGTTCCAGCTTTATTGGTTGTCAATGATGTAACTCATTATTCCTTTGTTTTAGCTCATCACAACTTCCACAAAGGTTTCTTGAGTTCAGTGTTGACCTGACTGTAGAATCATAGAGCTTCAATGGGCCATTTGGCCACTGAGTTCAGAGCAGGAATTATAGCATCCCTGAAAAATGTCTGTCTTCCCTCTGCTTGAACACATCCAGTCAAAGGAAGCTGCCACTTTTCTGAGTGTTTGGTTCAAACTCCTCATACTGTTAAGAAGCTTTTTTTTTTTTACATTCAACATCACATTCCCTGTAATTTGAATTCATTATTTTATCTGTTACCATATAGAAAAATGGAGAATGTTCCTGACTTTCTTCTGTATGGCATCCTTTCAGAAATTTGAAGAGTTTAGATAAGCTCACTCAGTTTTTTCTTTCCAAGGCAAAACACCCCATCTCTATAAAACATTGTATATGATATTATATCTAGCCTCTGATCATTTTTGTGGTCCCATTAGAAGTATCTTCTTCGGAGATGGCTCCTCCCTAACATTCCTTACCTCTCCACTATGGTAAGTCATATAGATGTAACTGGAAGAAGACGATCCTTCAATATACTGTTTCCAAACCATGTAGGGCTTTAAATGTGACAACCAGCACCTTGTATTGGACCTGGAAGCAAATAGGCAGCCAGTGCAACTCCTGAAGGAGAGATGACATATGTGCATACCTAGGCCTGCACAAAACCATGTGGACTGCTGCAACTGAACCAATTGAAGCATTCAGATAATTTTCAAGGGCAGATCCATGTAGAGTGCATTGCAATAGTCAAGACGGAGATGACTAGGTTGTGAGTGACCATGAGCAGGGATTGTTGGTCCAGGAAAGGACGTATCTGGCACTCAAGCTGCAGTTGTGGAAACACCCTCCTGGCCATGACTACCACCTGCGAGTCCAGGAAAACTCCTAGATTACCTACTGGTTCTGTCTGGGATAGTGCCACCTCATCCAAGACCAAAGATAGCAATTCTCCAAGTACCAAAGACTCCCAAACACAGAGCCATTCTATCTTGCCAGGGTTAAATATCAACCCATTGCTCCCCCTTCAGCCCTTAGCAGTCTCTAAACACTGTGAGAGGGAGCTCCCAGCATGGTTTAACTCAACTTGGGTCAAGACATATAGCTGGGTGTCATCAACATATTGATGCTATCTAGCTCATTGTGGTGCATGATCTCACCCAGTGGCTTCATGTAGATGTTAATCAATAGCAGAAAAAGTACCAAGCTCTGTGGAACCTCGCAAAGCAGTGACAAGGGCCAGATTCCTACTTCCTATTGACACTGACTGAGAGTGGCCACAGACGAAAGAAGTTAATCAGGACAAGACAGAGCTCCCAACTCCCAAAGCGCTCCAGAAGGATACCATTGTCAATGGTATCAAAGGCCACTGGGAGGTCACATAGAGTGAGGAGGGACACACTATCCCTATCCTGCTCCTGCCAGAAATCATCAAAAAGTGCAACTAATGTCACTTCCATCCCATATCCAGGCTAGAACCCTGCTTGGAAAGGGTCTAGATAATCCATTTCATCCACAAGTCTCTGAAATTGCCATGTAACCACCTTCTCAACAACCTTTCCTAGAAAGGGAAGATTGGAGGTAAGACAAAAGTTATTCAGTGGGGTGGGAGTCTAATGATGGCTTCTTAAAAAGAAGGTGGACCACAGCCTCCTTAAAGTGCTGGAGCAACCACTCCCACAGGGAAGCATTAATCATTGCCAGACCTCATCTGCATGGCACCTCCTGGGCAGCTTTTGCAAGCCAGGAGCAGAGGTGGGTTCCTGCCGGTTCGGACTGGTTCTTTAGAACCGGTAGTGGGAATTTCCTCCCGCTCACCGAACCGGCAGCGATGGCTGGTTGGACACGCCCCCGAACTGGCTCTCTCGGCAGCGGCGCAGGCAGTGCCATCTTGTTTTTCACTTCTGCGCATGCGCAGAAGCTGTTTTTTGCTTCTGCGCATGTGCAGAAGCTGGATTTTCAGCACTGCGCATGTGCACGCGTGCCCACGCAGCGCGGGAGGAAGCAAACTGGCAGCGAGGTAAGTTAGAACCCACCCCTGGCCAGGAGGGACATGGATCTAAAACAGAAGTGTTTGTGCTCATACTTCATAAGATCCTGTCCACTTCCTCAGGAGCAACAGAGCCAAACTGTTCCTAGATAACTGGGCAAGAATCTGCCCCATGTGCCATCACCAGACCAACAACCATGCCAACATTTAATTGGGAATTAATTTGAGTGATTTTGTTTTCCAGAAAATCATTAAACTCCTCAGCATACCCCTTCAGGTGGACCTCTGTATCCTCCATTCCCAGCTCATCTTAAAGAGAGTCACTGGCTAATTATTTGCAGATGTGATTAGCATAGAGAAGTACTTATATTTCATTGCCTGAATTCTGCAGGGAGGCTCGTGCAACAGCAAAATCCCACCTGACCCCTTGAGACCAACCTAAGAAAAAGGGTCTCACAATTAGGCACTTGTGGAACCATGCGCCTGGAGGCTGCCAGAGATTCTCAACAACATCACCTTATAGTCTAGACTGGTACCATATTCGATAATCCACTGGGCTTATTTCTGAGAGAGCAACACCCCAGCCAGGTCTCAGTGATGCAAGCTTGATTAGTTGCAAATGTGGGTTAGTTCTCTGTTTTCCAAGATCATACACAAATTGCTTCCCCCAATCAAAGTTACAGGCCAGAGCTCTCACTGAAAAAGAAAGGGTCAGTTTGAGAATATCTGACAAAGAAAGAAAAAAATCAGAACCAGACGGGAAAATATCAGCCCATCAGCCCATTGAGAAGTTGGAAGGACCTGAACTTTCCAATTATCTTTCATAATAGAAGTCCCAAGTAACCAAAACAAGCCATTTTCATATGGTTCAAAATGCAGAGTGATTTATGAAAAACACCTTCCACCCAAAAAGTTTAACATGGATTGTGCAGAGGATAAAACCAGAGCAGCAAAGCAGGTGGTTGTAAGAGCTATTTACAGTTGGACAAAAGGACAAAGCAAAGGTATCTAGAAGCTGTTCACAAATCAGAGAATTAATCAAAGAAATCAGACTGTAATCATGTGCAGCTGAAAGTACCCTGGTATGTTCCTGGTTAACTTCACCCAGAAGTAACAGCCTGTGCCCATTGGTATTTGGGGGTCTGTCTTGGCACCTGACTTTTTCCTGTTTGACCCAAAATATTTTTTAGAAACTATTTTAATCAAAAATAATGGGAAATTGGTATGCTGCAAAACAAAGCACTATTCTCTAGGATCAAAACATTTCCATGAATGCCTCTGGGCAGCACATATGCCTCTCGTTTGCTTTTAGAAGCTTACTTATTTAAGAACTCATTCTGGAGTGCATTGCTGAATGTTAGGTCCTGGAGAAATGCTATCTGCATATTTGTCAAGATATTGCCTTCTGGCTATGCAAGTATTTTCATCCTTGTTGATAGCCCCCACTCCTTGAGCTCAATAAGACTTCAGCCACCTTCCCTTGAAGATCACTATTTTCCTCCTGTGCTTTTCTTCAAAGCCGAGTCATGAAGCCAAGTCTTTCTGAGCTCTTTCATCCTGCTCCGCTTGCAATCTTGAAGAATACATCAAGAAGACAGGAACTCAGATAACATATAGATTTTACCAAAATAGCCTGCAGGAATGGGTAGCTATTTCTTCCAGTAAACTGTGAAAAAGACTGACTATGGAAATATCTTATCAACTTTGAAAACCAAAACAAGAGAAAATGTTTATTTTTAGAAACACTGCATCATGTCTGGAGATGCATTTGCCAATTAATTGGAAATGCTAAAACAGTTCACTATTTTTTAATCTAGCAAAAATTCTTCCAGAAACATGGAAGGTATATATTGGAAGAAATCTCTCTGCTCATTTCTCAAATGAAAACTTCCAGCATTATGTGTGGAGAACAGGCAGGACCATCACTCTCCTAGGAACACTATTCCACTCTTTTAATAGTTTTGCCAGTCCAGAAAGTCTTCCTAATATTCAGTCTCAATCTACTTTCTTTTAATTTTAATTCATTCACTTGTCTAACTCTTACTTTCAAAAGTTTGAAGCTATATTTCAGAACTAATAATAGCAAGCCATGGTACATTCAGGACAAGTGAGAAAATTAATGAAAACGGCAAGAAAGACATTTGACTAAAGTTTACATAGGATAGTCATTAACATAGTCTTCTCCTATCCTGGTTGACATGCTCTGTGATCTAGCATTCCCAGATGTCCAGCTAAAATCTGTATGTCATTGCATATATCAGCAGAAAGAGAAATAAAGAAGTTAAACATTTTAAGAAAGTCACAAATGTTGATCTGATCCTAAGGATAAAATTCTAATTCATTTATTCTCAACCAAAGGTTTTGCCTACTTTAAAGATTGATTGATTGATTGATTGATTATTTATTTATTTATTTATTTATTTATTTATTTATTTATTTATTTATTTATTTATTTATTTATTTATTTATTTATTTTTATTTATTTTATTTATTTATTATTTATTTATTTATTTATTTATTATTAGAATTGGACTTAAAAAAATAGGAACAACCACCCATAGGGATGACAGCTGTCAAATGATCATGCAGACATAATTTTCACAATCTTCCTGATTGTAAAACCACGAATGTAATGATAAATTCACCCATGCACAAAGTGATGAGAGGAGAACCAAGACTGAAGATTCACTTATTAATTTTCATGGGGCAACTGATTTTCTACACAGTTGCCTAGGACCCAAATGTTTTCTTTGCAAGCTAATTCCTTGTGGATGATGAACTTGGTGCCCACTGTAGTAATGGCTTTAAAGCTAAGGATAACATGTGCTAGCCAGTGGAATATCTGAAACAAAACATAGGGCAGAAATCCAGAGCCTCACTTATCAAGGAAGTACAAATGACTGTCTTGAAGGTGATAAGTGAGAATAGTTTGTTACCAATTCCTAAGCTGATCAGGATGAAGGCTGTTTGCTATACTCCTTTCTTTCTATTTGTACTTACTTCTATGTAAACATATAAAAATATTTTTATAATCAGAAGAATACTGCTTCAATATATACAAAATTACAGATGTTCCTCTTAATATTTTACCCACAACCTAATATATAGCAAATATCTGGAAACTGTCATAGATCCATAATCTTAGATTAATAACTATTTGTTTCATCACCTGTAACATTTATGGGCAGGCTCTAAATTGTCACAGCTGCCTCTTAAATTGATGGTATGAGTTCTACTCCTTGTTTTAAGTGTTCAGATATGATTTGTGTAATTTAATTTTTCCCCTTTCATGTAAATCACCTGTTGAGTCTTTTTATGGATGGAATCCGTCCTAAAAATGTTTTTATAGATACCATGAAAGATGCAAACTGATCATAGCAACCTGATGCAAGTTTATCTGAAAGTTGGTGATAATTTTATCATATCCTGTATCTTTTGAAGATTTACTGATTAAACAAAATTTTCATTTTGCAATATGCTGTTTGGAGAGCTGGTATTACATAAAAAGATGGCAACAATAAAAATTAAAAGAGGGGTATTGATAATTCAATAAGTGGGAGAGAAAAAGAATCAGGTTTAAAATTCAATGAATTCTTGCCCACATTTTAAAAAGACTGAGAAAAGGTTTTTTTTAGCAAAAGAATTTGCTTGGCATTGTATAGATAACATTTGACTGTTTGTTAATGGGGGTCTGAGGAAAAGCTAACAGGATATTTTAGTTCTGCTTTCAGGGATCTTTGAGGTTTTTCTTCCTCAGACAAGCAAAAGACTTTATCCAAACCTCTATACCTAGACTTTGGAATTGAACACATTGATCATTTCAGCAGCAAAATGCCTTACAGTAATTTTGTCTATTACAGTGGTTCTCAATGTTTTCTTCACCACGTCCCCCTTTAAACACCTTTTGTGGACATGGACCATGACCATGGACTCCCAAGACCTAACTCAAGATTTAAATCATGACATTTCTTCAAGCCTTTGTCGACTCCCTGTAACAACATTGCAGCCCCCCCCAAGGGTCTGTGGACCACAGATTGAGAACCAATGCTCTATTATACAGCAGCAAAAAGTAACAAGTTAAGAATGTATTGTGTAGTGGGCTGTAATAGGCAAGAACAGACCAGCATAGATACAGCATTTATTGACTCAAACTGAACTGAGAAACTGCAGGCAATTCCCTGTAATTTATACTCTGGGCCCACAGCGCCTTAACCAATAATTATACTTGAAAAAGCCCACCCAAATATGAATGTTCTAAATTTCCCTCCAAAACAGTTGGAGTTAACAGTTAGGGTCATCTAAAGGTTAGTTTCACTTTAGCAGGGCTTAACACAACTATATATATTCAATACATAACACCCCTCCCCCCTGGGATAGTTCTTACCCTCACTCTGTTCAATATTCATAGTCTTTGAGATAGGCGGGGGCCTATGGATCCTGGTGGACCGCCGCAATGTTACTGGAGAGTCCTGTTTAAGTGGAGTATTGTCCATCTCCAATTGGACAGAGTCTTGATGGTCATTTTGGTCGCCCGTGAGTGGCGGCGGCTCTAAGGCCCTTGGTACTTCCGTTTCTCCGGAGGCGGCCATGGGTGGTATAGGCAAACTCGGAGGAAAACAGTGGGTCTGATAAGGCCTTGGGTTCCTCATCCAGGACTGGCCCAGCCTGCTGATGCCATAACTGATCAATGTGGTGTCTGATTGTATGATCATTCCCCAGAGTAACCTCATATGACAATGGGCCCGTTACTTTAGTTACCCTAGCTGCCACCCAAGGTGCCCCACTCCCATAATTCCTGGCTCAGACCAATTCACCTGGCTGTAAGTTCCTGGGGGGGGAGGGGTTGGCTGAGCCATCTCCACCGCTACGCTGTCTGGGTGACAGGCTAGTGTTACTGGTAGGGTTTTGTTGAAATGAGTCCGAGGATAGCAATGATTTTACTGCCTTGAATGCTTTGTCTTGAGTGCTCGACCTGACCCAGGGTGCTTTTTTGTCCAGTAGGTGGTGTAGCTGTTCTGCCAGGGCAGCCTTATGCGGTAAGAAGGAGTAGTAAAAATTGAGCAAGCCCAGGAATGCTTGGAGCGCCCCCTTGGATTTTGGTGTGGGGGCTTGCTGAATTGCCTTTAGCTTTGCTTCAGATGGGTGGATTCCGGCAGCATGGATGCAGAAACCCAGGAATTCTGAGGATTCCATGCCGATCTGGCACTTTTCCTTCTTGAGTTTTAGGCCTGCCTTGTGGAAATGTTGGAGTACTGTGCAGAGGCGTTCCATCAGGACTGCCGCTGATTCCCCCGCGATCAGGACATCATCAAACTACGGGCAGATGCCGGGAATGTTCTTCAGTGTTCGTTCCATAATACATTGGAACAACCCTGGTGCTACGCTTACCCCAAACTGCAAGTGGCGCACTCGGAATGCACCTCTGTGTGTGACTATTGTTTGTGCTTCTGCGGTAGCATCGTCTACTGGTAGCTGCTGCTAGGCCTGAGCGAGGTCTAGCTTAGCGAAGATTTGGCCTCCCTGGAGCGACGTGAGGATGTGGCTTCCCACTGGTACAGGGTAATTATGCTGCTGTAGTGCCTTGTTTATGATGCACTTGTAGTCTGTGCAGATGCGAACATCCCCGTTAACTGGGGTCATTATGGGAGTCTCCCACTGGCTACAGTCCACAGGTTGGAGCACTCCCTGCTGTACCAGCTTGTCTAGTTTTGCATAAATTTTAAGCTTCAATGCAAAGGGAACCCTGCACGGTTTTAATCGGATTGGAGTTACTGCTGGATCGAGGTTAAGTGAAATGGGTGCCCCTTTGTATTGTCCCAGCTCAGTGCTGAATATGTCAGCATATTGTTGGCATACTGCTGCTAGATCGGCTATTTGGGTTCGATGGATGCCTGTCACCCTGATGCCCAGGGCCTTGAACCAGTCCAGACCTATGAGGCTGGTGCGCAGCCCCTCTATGACCACTATGCTGAGGGGACCCTCAAACTCTCTGAATTGTACTCCAATGGTAGCCTCGCCCCTTACGGGAACACGGGAAGTCCGTTAGTACTAAGTTCAATGATTTAAGTGGGACCCGCCATCGGCTATGTTTGCAAATGTGGTTGAAAGTCATGGAGGAGATAATGGACAGGGCCGATCCAGTATCTAGCTCCATGGAGCATGGGACCCCTTGCAGTTTTAGTTGGAGTCTTATTTTTTCTTTGATGGGGCGTTGAGCCCCTGTGCATTGGATGCTACGCCTTCCCGAGCAGTGTTCAACTCTGTTCTGTCCTGGGGGCCATTTCCCCTTGTGCTGCTGCATCGCAGGTTTCGTTTCCCGCTGACGGCCTCTGCAAATTCTGGCAATGTGCCCTTGTTTTCCACAGGCAAGGCATACTGCTGTGTGGAATCTGCACTCAGCTCTTTCATGCAGTCCTCTGCAGCTTGCGCAGCTCTGTGGGGGAGTTGCTTTCTCTGTGAAGTGTGGCCGTCTGGGTGGCTCTCTCTCTCAATTGATTTCTTCGCTCTCACTGACCTCCCCTGAGCCTTCTGCGGTCTCTTGGTGGATCGCTGGGGGGATGGTGTGTGTTTTTGGTGGCCGGAGAGTCTTCATAGCCCCTCCGGAAGCCTCATCCACCATGACTTCCTTCAATGCATCTTGGAAAGTCATTTTCTCCATGGCGAATAGGTGTTGCTATAATTCACTATTACGCAGGCTGCAAACGAGCCTGTCTCTGAGACGGTCTTACAGATTAGGGAACTCGCATTGGCGCGAAGCTTGGCAAAGAGCTGCCACAAACTGCTGCAGATTCCCAGGACTGCTGTTCACGTTGCTTGAATGTATAGCGTCAGGCAATAACTGAGAGTTTAGGCTCAAAATGTTCCCTTAATTTTTTCTTGAGGTCTGCGTAGGCCACAGTCTTTACACTTGCCGGTGCTATCAAGTTTTCAGCAATATCAAACGTGGCTTGTCCGCAGACACATAGTAGGGTTGCCACCTTCAGGCCGTCGTCCGTGACCTGGTTAGCCCAGAGATAGTTGTCTACTCGGGAGACGTATGAGCTCCACTGTTCCGGGTGAGTAATATCGAACTCGTTGAGCCTTCCCAGTTTAGCCATGTTGAGAAGGCCCCTGTGGTGCTGGTTAATGCCTGTACTGCTGCGGTTGGAGCTGGGCTGCACTTAGGAGTCCTGGGGACGGATCCCTCAGGTACGTCTGTGCCTCCAGTGTGTCTTATTGAAAGGCAGGGTGGGGAGCGTGGTCCCACCAGGGCTCTTTACCTGGTCTGACACCCAGTGATTTCAGTGTGCCTCCAGTGTGGCTTACTGGTAGGCAGGGGTGAGGACTAGTTCTGCCGGGGCTCGTTACCCAGCCTATCACCCAGTGATTTCACTCTCTTGGTTAGCAGCAGCTCTCTCCTCTGCAGCATCCCATCCTCATCGCCACTATTGTGTAGTGGGCTGCAATTGGCAAGAACAGAGTAGCATAGATACAACAGCATTTATTGACTCAAACTGAACTGAGAAACTGCAGGCAATTCCCTGTAATTTATACTCTGGGCCCACAGGGCCTTAACCAATCATAATACTTGAAAAAGCCCGCCCAATATGAATGTTCTAAATTTCCCTCCAAAACAGTTGGAGTTAACACTTAGGGTCATCTAAAGGTTAGTTTCACTTTAGCAGGGCTTAACACAACTATATATATTCAATACATAACAGAATGCTAAGAAAAAAATTGATAAGACAACACACTTAACCTTGAAGTAATTTGCAGATATAGGTACACGTAACCCCTGAGTTGTTTACTGTATATGTTCCCTAAGATCCAGAGGTACCCATTTGCATGGCCTTCTGGACAGCTGTGAAGACTTGGTTCTTCCCCCAGGCACTTGTCAAGACAGGACTTAAGTCCAATACATATATTGCTGGTGGTGTAATGTCCTTAAATATTTATAGTGGTTTGATGATTAATAGCCACTCAGGTATATCTTGTATAAAATAGTGGCCATATAAATCTTCTAAATCAGTGTTATTCAACCTTGGCAACTTTTAAGATGTCTGGATTTAATCTCCCTTCTTTCTTAAAATTGCCAAGGTTGAGAAACACTGTTATAAAAAAATGTGGGCAAGGAGGAGGATGTCAGAAAAATAAGCATGACAGCCGCAACGGCATGACTGGAACGCCACCTTATTTACATGCAACGCACACAAAAATTGACAAGGCTGTGAGGGCATAGCCCCAGCTGCCATCTAGCTTTTTTTTAATACACACACACATGCACACACACACACACACACACACACACACACACACACACACACACACACGAATGCCTGTGCTGCAAGTTTGTTTTCTCATTTATTTAACAGCTAAGGTGGT
This sequence comes from Thermophis baileyi, assembly GCA_003457575.1. Classification (NCBI taxonomy): domain Eukaryota; kingdom Metazoa; phylum Chordata; class Lepidosauria; order Squamata; family Dipsadidae; genus Thermophis; species Thermophis baileyi. Next base: position 1,222,411 of record QLTV01001233.1, read on the forward strand.
GCTAGTTCTGCTGGATGAGATACAGCAGAAAATCCATCATTAAATGATCAAATATAAAGTCATTTTCAAGAGCTTATTTACCAACATTTTGATAAAGCAAGAGTACAATAAAACAAAGAGACCATTGATATACATAACCTCCAGCAATTGAAAAAGCAGGTAAGAAGGTACAGGGTTAGAAATGACACATCTAAAAGGCTAATTTTATAATCTTCATCTGGCCCTGTTCTTCTGTCAGAATCATCCTTTTAAAAACATCTGAATGGAAGAAGGGATTGTTTTACCGATTGTGAGTTCACAGTTTAGTTGTCTCTCCTTCTTTTTATTGGCTGCAGCATACATTCTGTATCTCATGCCTTAATAGATGGATTCCACAGAATATAACATATGTAACTGATACCAAAGCAGTGCCATTCTGGGAGCAGTTTTTCCCAGGGAAAACCCAAAGCATACATTCAAATTATTAGAGCTACAAGAACATTTTTTGGCTTGCTACAATATAATAGGCTAGTATGATAGTGTAGTTTATTCGTTCAATATAAATATATCTGTATGGTTTTCTGCATCTTGAAAACCTGTCCTCAGGGGAAGGTGCAAGCTGAAGGCCAACCTTATAGTCAAAACCTTATCCTTTTTTATGTGTCTCATGTTGCATGTAAAAAAAACCCTAGAGCTTTGATTGCATGGTTGTGATCTCCATCTTGACTTTTTTTTGGCTCTGTCTGTAGAGCCTGTCCTGGATCCTAACACTCTGTTATACAGTGAAAAACTAAGCATTTAGGATTCTTCCCCCTGAGTTTGCTTGCCCAGTTCATGACAAAGGTAACAGAGCTGACTCCTTATCATACAGATAGTCCTCATTATAATTGTGATGGAGCTTGCTCATTTCAGTCATAAATCATAATGGTCATAAAGCACATCATTTATGATCAAGCTGATTTTTAAACTTTTTTTGCATCTATCATTAAATGGATCATCATGGTTATTAAGTTAATCTTCAGTAATTAAATAAACACTGTGGTCATTAAACGAAACCATTATTCATTGTGGAGCATATTTGAAAAACACCAAAATAAATTCCTGGTTTTGGCAAAAATGTTGTAAGTCATAGGCACGTGACTATGGGATGCTACAAATGCCCACAAATGTGGGCCAATTGACAAACACCCAAAATATGGCCACATGACCATGCAAGGGCCCCTGCTATTGAAACTTTGGAACTGGTCATAAGTACCCTTTGGGAGGTTCACTTTAACTTCAAAAGATCGCTAAGCAACAGTTGTAAATTGAAGACAACTTATAATTGGAAACTGAAAGCAACTAAGAAGTACAAATAAGTATTGCACAAGCAAGGACTTGCATTTTTGTATTCTGGTATAACTTTCAGTACCTTTATTTAAAATTTAATCCCACTGATACAGAAATCCTTGCTAGAATATAGAATGGCAGCATATTTTGGATAGGGCAGCATAGCATAGCAAACTATTTTGTAATTAATTTGATTTTACAAAGTTGGCAACTCTAATTTTTGATTTGCACCTCATTTTACATAAGTTAAGATTCTCCATGTGTCCTCCCTGAGATAAGAATGACTACATTAAATGAAACCTGGTTTTCTTCAATCTCATAGGGATTTTTATAACAGAAATCACTCCAGAATCCAGCTGTTATTTCTAGGACAAGAGATGGGAATCCTATGTAGATCAGAGGTGGGTTCCTACCGGTTCAGACCAGTTCACCCGAAACAGTAGCAACCCGCTGGTGATGTCACGGAGCCGGTTCAGTTGGTGCCGGTCCGTGGACGTGGCCATCTTTTTTTGGGAATTTTTTTCTTTTCTTCTGCGCATGCGCAGAAGCCGAGTTGCTGGCACTGCGCATGCGCCACGATCTTGTTTTTGGCTTTTTTTTGGAATTTTTTTTGGAATTTTCGCCACTGCGAATGCATGCATGTGCAAAGCGTGCGGCCACGCGGCATGGGAGGAAGCGAACCGGCGGCGAGGTAAGTTAGAACCCACCCGATGCAGATATTCTCTGCATGCCTTGAATTTACAGCCCAGGATGGATGTGCATGCTGGGAAATGACAGAACAAACCGGGGGGGGGGGGGAGAAGTAGCATTGGCAAGAGAACGGCAAGGTGTGCTGTTCTCATGCCTGTCAGCAACAATATTAAGATGGACATCTGTCAACAGTCTGGCCATGTCCCTGGCCTACTAACTGGATCCCTAATGCCAAGGGAAGGGAAAGGAGTCATGAAAGCACCCAGAAAAGCATAAAATGAGATGATTTCTCCCTGCATCTTTGGCTGGTGCTGCTGTAGTTAATTAACCTCTTTGATTTATAAGAAAAGAAAAAGGAATAGGATTTGTTGTTTGACTGAAGAAGAGGGAAGGGACTTCATGCCCTTTATTTCAAACATAGTGTTAGTGACCTGGCTTTGGGACTAATGGGCCATCTACCACTTTTTATTCCCTCTGGTCCCCGCCCAACCTTAGGACTGTTGAAGGGCAAACCTAGCAATAGTGGTTTTTCAGGAAGAAACACCACATGACAGTATCTACGGTAGCTTGACAAATAAGAATTACTGGAACATTTAAAAAAAATCTTGGTCACTTCTTGGAATATTCCACTTTCAGTTGGTCTCCATCCAGTACACAATAAATGTCAAAACGTGATAGGTGAGTTAAGTCTATATTTCTCTACCTCCTTATTCTGTCACTGTGTATATTTTTCTGGCTTCCATGTTTCAGCTATTTTTAAATGTAGCACCTAGAAGCCAATAAGTTTTTTTCTCCCCTGATGAGCAAACCGCAGCTTGGTTGGTGGGTGTCTCTGTGTATGTATTACAGAGAAAACAAGATTTATTAAGAAAACAGCACGAAGTGAATGATTAATTTTACTGACATCTGGAATTTTTTCCCTAAAAGTTCAGTAATGTTTGCCTAGCTCAGGGGTCTGCAACCTTAAACACTCAAAGAGCCACTTGGGCCTGTTTCCCACAGAAAACAAAACAACAGGAGCCACAAAACCTGGGTGGGCGTAGCCAACTCAACGTCACTCACTCCCACCCAGTCACGACGCCCCCAGCCACACCTACCCAGGTTTTGTGGCTCCCCGTGTTTTGTTTTCTATGGGAAATAGGTATCTCCCTCTCTCCATCTCCCTCTCCCTCCCCCTCTCTCTCCCTCCCTCCCTCTCTCCCCCCTGGTGGGAAACGGCGGGTAGCTACTTCTGGGTTTGCTCTCCAAACCCAGAGAGAGAGAGAGAGAGAGAGAGACAGAGAGACAGAGAGAGACAGAGAGAGACAGAGACAGAGGGAGAGAGAGATTCTTTACAATAT
>QLTV01001233.1:1232991-1277220 GCA_003457575.1 Thermophis baileyi
GTTGTACCTTATGATTCTTGATGAATGTATCTTGTCTTTTTATGTACACTGAGAGCATATGCACCAAAGACAAATTCCTTGTGTGTCCAATCACACTTGGCCAATAAAGAATTCTATTCTATTCTATTCTATTCTATTCTATTCTATTCTATTCTATTCTATTCTATTCTATTCTATTCTATTCTATTCTATTCTATTCTATTCTATTCTATTCTATTCTATTCTATTCGAAGGAACCAAATTCGTGGATTATCAATGAACAAGTGGCTGTTAAGCAGGACTACTGTAATTATACAAAGATGATAAACACAACTGTACACTAGTTTGCAAAATATTCAGCAAATCATTTAATATCAGGAAGTGCCTAAGCAAAGAATTGTACCATAAAAAAAACCCAGAAAATATATAGCAAAGAAAAAGCGCTTTCACTTGCAGGAAGCATTGCCACTAATTGATAAATTCTCCCTTGATTCATTATTGATTTATCAGATTTATTCTGTCAAACTATATTGTCGTTTGAGCACCAAAAGTATAAAAATGTTTTGATTAATATGAACTTTCATTTACAGAATTCGAAAGCCTAGGTCTTAATTTATTTGTCAAAATGATTTTCTTCTAAGAATCTGTAGAGATTCTCAGTCATCCAGGTTATGGTTCTCCCAAAGGTGCTTTTTCAGGAGGCAACTGGACTTTGTTTTTTCTTTTGAAGACGTTTCGCTTCTTATCCAAGAAGCTTCTTCAACTCTGACAAGATTCCATTCCACACTATCCTGTCAGAGCTGAAGAAGCTTCTTGGATGAGAAGTGAAACGTCTTCAAAAGAAAAAACAAGAAAGTCCAGTTGCCTATTGAAAAAGCACCTTTGGGACATTCTTCTAAGAATGTTCTTTGCTATGATCTGGATAATTTGCATGACTCTGATCTATGTCATTTATAATTTATTAAAAGATTGATCAAAATGGTATAATGTTCTCAGTAATTTCCCCCCTTAATTGCTTTCTCTAATTATTTTGGTTTATGACCATAAATTGAATAAATGAAATGAAATACTTCTTCTGTGCTTCTTTGCTATCCCGGACAGATACCCTTTGGTTGCAAAGAAGATGATCCAAATGCATTCAGAATGATTCCCTCACCGATTTACTACCATAAACTAGAATTTCTTAATTAAATGTTTTCCCTGCAGTTATTGATGATCTTTGTATTTTAAGCCAGTTATTAAAGGTGAATACAGTACCAGGCAATTTCTTGTTTAACTTTCAATTTACTGTTGGAATTTCCTGTGTTATCTCTCAACCAACTCGTACCTCACCTGTTTTAATGAGTTTTCAGAAATTTTTGATAAAGAGTTTGAGTGTCTCTGTAAATCCTTTCACAACTTAGATTAAATATTATGTATTGATGTGCTAGATGCCATTATGAATAGTATGAATAGTCATTTCTTTGCTTGCATCCATCCTTGCTTTCTTAACAAGTTACCTTGACTCTCAAAGTCTGTGATTTTCCAGTACGCTTCTCCTTTGCTTCTTAGCTTTCCAAAGCCTAGCCAACATCATCCCCTTCCCCCAGTCCTTATAAATTTTCAAGTTAATTAGCACTGTTACACAGTTTTAAATTTGGGACTGAATATATATAGGTTTTGCTAATGATCCTTTTATATTTTTTACCTCTGGCAATGACTTTTTCCTCCTAACAAGAGACAGTAAGAAGGGTCAGACAGTTTAATCACTAGTCTGAACCAACCTCTTTGAAGAAAAGTTGCATGTGATTTTAAGATTACAAGTTGCCCAATTTTCCTCTAAAAATGTAAAAATATAATTGCTAGATATAAAGTGTAATTTCAATCTGAAAGAAAATGCATCAAAATTTAATATGTCTACAAGACCAAACCAGTTAAGGGATTGATTCAAACCCATTAAAATACATGGAGGCTGATAAAACAAATGACTGTGCTGTACTGAAAGATATAACAGAATAAATGGATGCAATCATTCTGAAATTTGTGCAAATTTGATGCTTCTGATCTCTGTTAATTGTGTTTCTGCTAAGCTTTTGGCAGTTTGCTGCTGTTCCAGCTCTGAGAAAACAGACTTTAGAAATCAATGGGGAAAAGTAAATATTGCTTGAAAAGCCACTGTATTGCTGTGAAAGGACAGCATCTTATTAAATTTTATATGTGCGATTGAAGTGTTGTGAAACCCAAGCACTTTCTTCTTTAATTAAACATGCCCATTTCTTCCTTTTAAGAAGAAAATGTCAACTTAGAAAAAACGGAATTAAAATTAATTATTCAGAATTGTCACTCAGGCAGTAGGAAAAGGCTGCACTTAAAAAAAATAGTGTATGGTAAATTTATTCAGCCTGCGATTTAACAAAGAACAAAATAGATTTAGAGGAGGACAGGAACCATAGCACAGTAGGAGAGTTAATGCTGTTTATAAGAAAGGTTGCTGTTCACTTCCTAGCACCCCAGTGAAATACACTGTCAGATGTTAACAATTCATTATTGCCATGCATGCTAAGGTAGAAAGCATAGAATGAACAAAAGTGTGCTGCAATTTTGCATTTTTTACTTTCCATCTCATCTCCATCTATACAGCCAATATTTTGATTTGGGTAATGTAGTAATTACCAAGATATTACACAAGCGTTGTGTAATCAGTGTAAGGAGTAGCAAAATAAAATAAAATAAAATAAAATAAAATAAAAAAATAATAATAAATAATAAAATAAAATAAAATAAAATAAAATAAAATAAAATAAATAAATAAAATAAAATAATAAATAAAATAAAACATCCATCTTTTGATGATGGCACATACACATACATGAATCAAAGCTTTTTAGATTACCATATCATGTACAACTGATATGTAAAGAGACCCAAAGGATTATTTTCTCTCCAGGAAAAGCAATCTTTAATATCACTGAATTTAATCGTTGGAAACAGTGCCTGTTTGAAATATCAGGCAATGGATCAATATACATCCTATTTAGTGTTATTGAATAGGTGGGCAATATATGGCTTTATGTAGTTATTCTTAGGCCTGTTTTCATGATCTCACAGGATTGGCCATGCTGATGAAACCTTGAATTCAAGACCATCTGTTCTTTAGTCACGTTTCTCCCCCCCCCATTCTTCTCCACCTAAGTGACCAGGGTCAGCTTTGAAAGTGGTCAGCTTGGATACTTGGAAACCAAACAGTGTGAGTTATTGAGCTGAATTTCTTTGCACAGTTTTGAGTGAATTGCATGTGGTAAATTAGTCACCAAAGCAAAGAAACAAATCCCAGAAGTTTCCAACTCTTATTTCAATGCCCTAAAAAATTGGGTACAAATTACAAATATAATTTTTATCAATATTCTTCAAAGTATATTTAGTTAGTCTTTTAATTTAAGGTTCTTTTACCAAGATTTTCTTGTTGTTTTTATTGTCTAATTTCTGACCAGCTTTTTGTTTATAAAACTCAGGATAATTCTTGATTTTGTTAGGGTTCTAGTTTTGGATTTAAAAGAAAAGATATTGTACAAGTTGCACAATTTAGCAGTACTACAGCCAGAGGCATCCACAATGTATATGTGTGGGGGTATGCGGATGTTTGTAAAAAAAATTCAAGATGACAGCTTCAATCATGCGATCATGATTGACATCATGAACAGAAACAGCATCTGATGCCCCAACTGCAACACTTATCGGCTGCAACAAATTAGTCAGGATAGCATTTATTGCAAAGATGGTAAGCCTAGGATAAATTGTGATAATTATGTTCCCTAGTAGTTCCTATCCTTAGCTTCCTGTTCCTACCCATATTGCTTTTATAGCTAAGCAACCAAATGACTTCCAGATTATTTCTTTCCCAGCCTCTTGCCAATGGTTATATAGGTTGGAGTTAATGAGAGCTGGTCCCAGACATCTTGCAAAATGTTATTTTCCTTGATGATGCAAAAAAGAAGGTCTCCCCCAATGTTCTATTAGTTGTACTAGGTGGCTCTGAAGAGAAATATATTCAAAACATATTTCCTCTCAATGCACAATTCTCCAGCAATAGCAAATAAAGCAGAATTTGGCCTCTGGCAATGATTTTGTTCATCTCAGTTGAACATGTAATCATTCCAAATGTATACAGTGAAATCCTTTGGCATTAGCATGGCCATTAAAAAGGGGAAAGGAATGCATGTCATTTTTGTGGGCTTTCCCATTTGGAAATCATGCAGTCCAAATAGCATGTCACCCTAGATGAATAATTCCTTCAGAGGAAAGGATGATCTCCCATGCTATTTTATAATCATAGAGGTCAATTCAGGAAGCAACATAATGAGAACTAGTCACAGAGACAAAATGAAATCAATTCTACATTCTTTATATTTAGAAGGACAGGTGTTGACTTCCAGTGTAATGGGATGGAAACTGAGTAATTAAACTAAAAATAGAAGAGAACAAAAGTTAAACATGAAGGAACTACACCAGGCATTTGGAAGGTATAAAAAGCTCCATCAGAGTCTATGTTACCGAACCCATGCATTTAAGCCAGCTGAAAAATCTGAGCTGATGCACTTATGATAAGAACAGACAAAAATAGCCATTGTTCCTTCAATATTTGACAAAGTTAATAGGAGTAAATGGGAATTTTCTAAGAGGCACTTTATTCACACATTAGATTAAGCTTAAGACAGAAAGATACATAAGAAAAAACACAATAGCAGTTATGGTTTAGCATTTAGTCTATATGCTCCGGACACTTATGAGTTGCATTAACAATCTTTTGAAAACAAAAATTAGAATGGATTCATACAAGAACAGTTCTCACAGGCTTATGGGACACAACCTGGGCTATCCCCTATAAATCTAAACAAGTGGATGGTGCAACAACATATTGCAGTGAGACACACTTCAGTGTCCCATTAATCATCTTCTCTAGAACCTCCTATTAATTCTAGTTTTTTTCTGCTACAAAACTCTGTATTTATGGCAATTGAGCACACCTAGTAATTATTTGGGAAATGTAACTGTTTAGATTTTGATTTTTGATTGTCAACAATCTCACACACACATCATGTCTAGGTTAGACTACTGCAGGGCATTTTACATGGAGTTGCTTTTAAGACTTCTCAGAAGCAGCATTAGGACCAGTCTACTGGCAGGTGAAACCAATCCTGCAAGCATAGCATTGGCTTACAATAGACTTCAGAATATTTCTTTTACAGCTCAGCATTCATGTATCCCTAATTTAATTTATTTCAAATAAAATCAACCCATCAATTGTTTCTGATCCTAAGTAAAGGTATAGATAATCCCGCCCATAAGTGAAGCAGAAGACAATTCCATTGTCACCCCATCTCAATGGAATAGTCCTATCCAGAGTTCCAGATAGCATCCTCTTTAATAATTTTTAGAAAAGCAGTAAAGGCTGAGCCTTTTTGCAGAGCTTTTCAATTTCTATTTTTTTTTTAAATTTGAAGCATTGTCACTGGATAATAGATGCCAAATGAATTAATGGCTTTTTCAGTTTTGATTAGTATTAACTATTTGTTTATTGATTTTATTTGAATATATTATTGGCATGCATTTTTGGGAATTTGGTGGTATATCAAATCTGTCTATCTAATCTATCCATCCATCCATCCATCCGTCATCTATTTCTATAATCTATCTTCTACTTATTTCCATTTATTCCACCCAACCTGCTCTTATGTGTTTTTTTTCTTTTTTTTCCTTTTTTTCTTTTTTTCTTATGTGTTTTTCAAAGGTGCTCCTTTGATACAAAACTGACTGATACTTACATTTAAACTTTGTAGAATTTGGAATGAGAAATTTCATTCAGCAACCCAAGCTTTGCCACTCATCAATGGGTAGGTAGAGAGGATTTGCTTCAGCAGATGTTTAATGAGGCAAATAATAATGGTTGTTTCAAGCCACTGGAAATGTGATAGTACACACTGGTCCATATGTGAAAATAACTGCTTGAATTGGTTATAGGAATGAATCTCAGTCTATTTCAAAATGTTTTATCGTTCTGAGGACTGCTGCTGTGGACTAAGAGTGAGAAAGCACTGTCAGCAATTGTTTCTGTCATGATTATGTATTTTGAAAATGTTAAGATCCCAGCAAAGATCTCTATGTCACTGTGGGATTATGGTTTTTATCTTCTTTTAGCAGACTTCCATTTGGTGAGAAATTGGCACAAGACAGTAAAGGTTATGATCTAAGATAAGCAGTGCTTCCAAGTACATGTATCTTTATATTATCAAGTTGCCTCTGCAATTTGCCATGAATAATAAAAGTGTGTTCTCTTCTTTAGTCTCATTCATAACAGTCAGTTCCAAGTGTATTGACTGTGTTTTCTTTCCATTAATCATTTACTATTTTCAAGCACAACTCTTGCCTGGAAATTTTTAGAGGGCAAGATGTACAGTCTATGATATGACATCACAACAAATCCATTTTATTTTTATCATACAAAGACTTGCAGCACCTAGAGACTAACCAATTTCTTGTCATCTATAATTCTATACAATATGTCACTGCCCAGGTTTCCCAAAACTCTTGCTATCAAGATGCTCCAGATATATCTCATCATACCAGGGCTATGGCCAATAGAAGGAAAAGGTTAATACTACTACAGAGTGCCTGCATTCCTTAATTTTTCTTGTTTTCATCTGAGTGACCCAAGAATAACAGAAAGAAGTTAACAGATCAACTTTGCAGAAAAAGCATTTAATTTAGAGGACTACCTTGCTATATGCTGGCATTAAATATTTAAATATATCAATTCATGTATCAATCTTTTCATCTCATTGAATATACATGTATCCTTTGCAGAAGTGTACAGAGTAAGTGAAATGATATTAGCAATGCTGGCACAAAGCCGTATCACACAAAAAGATCTGGTATCTCTAGAGCTCGACATTCTCTGGCCATCACATCACAACTTCAACGTGGTTCCAGTAGATTCCAAATAGGAAAAACAAGTCTGAACCTTGGCAACTCCTAGGGAATGCAGAATTTCTTTTTTCTCTTCCTCCTACCCTCCTGATGTAAGTTGGCATATACTTGTCAGTTGCCTGTACCAATTTTTTTGAAGAAAGGGTTTCAAATTAAAGTCAATGAGTTGCATGTGGTCTTAGAGCTGCAAATTACTCACTTCTGCTCTGGAAAAATAATTAAAAAACATACACAGTAGTGTACTGTATCTGTAAAGTAATCTATAATTTTACTCTGAAAAAAATTGAGAAAATGCATCAAAATATAATTAAACTATGTAAGAGAGCCTGATTAGAGTAATGGTTAAGGCAGCAAGCTAGAAAAGGGAGGCCATGAGTTCTAATTCCCTCATAAAACTAAAACAAAACCCAAACTAATTAAAGGATTGATTCGAGTAAATGAAGTGTCCTTGACTTTTAAGCTGGAGGAAATTATTTGCCTGCTACTGTCATTTGATGAGTTAAGTTTGGGATCCATTCCTTATGAGGACAAATGGGGAAAAGTCCATTCTGGGATTTGGGGCATTAAGAGGACTTTGAAGACAGAACCAAATCGGAGTTTAACTATTGGCATTCTAAATTCCAAACTTTTTCTTAAAACAATTGGACTCATGTTTAGTCACTGGGGTCATGTAGGACATTGATCAATCACTGGTGGGGAAATGACAGGATTTGTGGGAAAAACCAAGGCTCTGCTCTGGTTTCACTCACTTTGAAATAGGCTCTTTTATTTCTACTGTGTTTGGGAAGGGGGAATTATTTGGAAGGTAAAACAATGGAGAGAAAATCATGCCAGCCTGTGTAATTCACAAGGTTAAATCAACAAGCTGCCACTCTGGCCTATTAACAAGTTGTTAATAGCCTTGAGCATGTGAGTGGCTAAGCTTTGTTATGTTAAGGATGTTGAAAGAAAGGAAAGACAACGTAATTAATTAATAATATCAGCAGAGCTAGGTGCTACTTTGGGCTCTGTTTTGTTGGTGCCCTTCATTGCAAACCCCATATTAATCAGCTCTAGCAAAGTTTTGTTTCACTGAACACTTCAAAACCAACTTCTTCATAGCTCTTTGATGCTTTACATTAATATTTAGGGTAGACTTTTTTGTTGTTAATATCTTGTACTGAGTAGTAACATATTCTGTCTTAGTTCTTAATTAATATTCCATATGATCAACAAAACATAATAGTGTTTTCTTGTGGTGATCAACAGAACTTCTGTAGGTCATTAGGTATTTATCCTCGGAAGAGCAAAATTTGTGTCTATCAGACAAAACAGCATAAAATTCTTCAACAAATTCAAAACAATCAACTTGTACTTTGTCATAATCTTTTTAAAAGTTCCCTCTCCCACATTGCCTTCTTCAGCATAACATATTACAAAGCGAACTGGAGCCTCGAAAATGTATGCTGTAATAAATGTGTTGATCTTTAAGTTACAATAAATCTCTTTGTGTTTTTACAATAATAGAAAGAAATGCTGCCAACACAATCATCTAGGCTTACAGAGATCAAAGGGAGAATGACCTTTTCTAACATTTTGCTGCTGTGGCAACTAGAGGAAACAGGCTGTAAATGTCCCATGGTTACTTCTCAACTTGTTAACTCAAGTCCACAGCAGGTGAGGATGGACAGGCATTTGGCTGAGTAGAAACAGAAATTTCTTCTGGAAAATGTTTAAAAACGGCTCTGACAATGTTTTGAAACATCGCTGCCAAGGCTAGTATTTTACAAATGTTTGTTAAGATAACTACTTTTCATCAATCCTAAAATAGTGTTTTTATAATCAATGGAGCAAGTTAGTTAACTTGTTCTGCTGGTTATCTAATAGAGTATACGCAAGCAGATTCAGTAGTTGCAAGAAATTCATTCTAAATATGCCTAAAACTGGATTCAATCGTTTGTATTTAAGAAGGGGTGGGTGAATTGTTTTCTGTGTTGGAAACATAGCAGTTGGTATGAAACAATAAGCAGATGCATTTATTTCCCCTGAAGCTTGCCCCAGGCTATGTGCTGCAAATAGTTGTTCTATGTTTGTCATTCCTGAAAAGTATTCCTCTTACCATAACAGTAAGTCATTCTGCCTTCGTCCATCCAGCCAACACAGTGCCCAAAATATTCTATCAATCTTTCAGTTCCATTATCCTCATTCTTACTGAAAGCAAATGGTTTCCAGAAGTTCTGGACTACAGTTCCAAAAATTCTTTGCTATTGGGTATATTCTTCAAGGTTAATTGAGGTGATTAGTTTGCCATAATTTAGATTATGCTATTGAATGACATGGTAGGAACATAAGTTTTAAGGAAAAAACAGAAATCCAATTTCCCTTCCATCTTTGCTACAGTACTAGTAGCTAAGAGGAAAGACTTTCACTGTTCTGGAGAAAAATATTTTTTATAAGTTGGAGATGAAATTTGGATATTGCCTCTGGTTCTATTCCTCCCTCTGCTTTTGCTATGCAGTAATGTATTTATTTTTCAGAATGCAGCCCATATTTGGAATTTAGTAGCACTTTATAAAAATCGCTGAAGGATGGAAAAGTGGAATTTATGTCATACCAGTGAGAAATAAACCTAAAAATAAAAGACTAATAAGGTCTAAGCACCTAAATATACTATACTGAAAAACTGAAAAGTTATTAAGGAGTTCAGTCTAGTGAGATTTCAGAGAGATAATGAATTCTCCCTTGAAGGATCTCAAAAGGAACATTGAATCCTAACAGTTGCTTTGTCTTTCACTGTTCTGAGAGTTGCCTTATAATTATAGTCTTGCTTTGTGTCACACTGGATGGCTACACCTACTTAACTCTCCTGCCTTGTAATCTTTGAACAATAGGAGGCCTAGAAATGTCCACTCTCTTCTGATATATACAAAGATAGAGGATTTTCTAGAATGTACAAAGCCAATCTATATACACTGTATAGCTATAGAAACTATTTTAATGCTATATATGCAAACAGAACAGAAATAACAATTCCATTGAAGACAAAGCCAACAAACATATTCCAAGTTTTGTTCCAGGCACATTACATATCTCTTGACATTGGCTACGGACTAAGTAGAATTTGCTATGCTCCTCTCTTCTGTAAGATGAATCAGCTTCTATTGCAGTCTTTCAGGACTTAAGATATAACAGGTAGCACACTCTAGGGTCATCCATCACCCACAGGACCAGGAGTAATTCAGGCAAAAATAGCAAGAGTGTTCAATTGTATTTGCTTAATCTGGATGTGAATGCATGTAAGTAAAGCATTTCATTCTGGCTTGGAAGAATTCATCATTTTCTTATTTTTCTTTCTTGATCCTTCTCTATCTTATCTTCTGTTATCTTATCTTCTAAATCAGCGGCCTCCAACCTTTTGGGCACCAGGGACCGGTTCCATGGAGAAAGGGTTTTTCCGTGGACTGGTGGGGTGGTGGTTTTGCATGCTGCCTTCATCCCACGGAGGGGGCTTCACTTGTTTGCATGGACCGGTTGCTGGCATGCTGCGTACCGGTGCCGGTCCATGGACCGGGGTGGGGATCCTGTTCTAAATAGTGAGTTCTCTTTTACCAAACATATTCAAACAAAAACTGGACACCTGTTATGAATGCTTTAATTTGAATTCCTTAATGGAACAGAAGGGTGGCTTGGATGCTTTAGATGCCCTTCCCAATTCTGTTTCAATAATAATAAGATTCTTTTTTCTTAACAGCTTGAGGATAAAGGGGAAACAATTGCCAAACAAAATATATATATAAAGAAACAAACACTTACATAAAAGATTCCAGTTTGGGGCAAACCAAGATTAGAGATTAAATGAGGCGAGATAGTTGGTAGCTCTAACGTAAGAGAAATTATACTTCACATAAATTTCCATTCAATCCTGCATATATGCCAGTTGCCAAGCATCCAAATTTTGATCACATGACCATGGGGATGCTGCAAAGTCATAAGTATGGAAAACAGTCATAAGTCACTTTTTTCAGTGCTCTTGTAACTTTGGACAATCATTAAACAAATGGTTGTAAGTGGAGAATTACCTTAACTCATTCTTACAAGTAAGAATAAAAAGGAGGTATTATAAGGATGGATGGGAACCAAAGCTTTCCCATTTCCCCAATTATTCCCAGAATGCAAAGTGTATTACAATGATGATTATGGATTCTAAAAAGATTAAGATTTGGGTATGGGGGGTAGGGGGAAACTAGCTACCTAAAATTTTGGGAAACCTAGATTAGATATCTTAGTCTATCTTAGCATAAGACAACATTCTAATCACTAGTGGAAGCTCAAATGTATTTAATTATTTCAAAAGTGTTCTTCTTTGAATTTTAGGTCCTTCTGATTTTATGGATTTACTGTTATTACTACTATCTTAATTGATTTAGATATTCTCTGACCATAATTATCATGTATTTACATCAATCTGATTAATCCTACCTATGAATTTCAGCACTAGGATCAGATTTTCATCCAATCCTTAAAAGGTGGTTGCATTTTTTAAAGATATATTTCATCTTAAATTTCTAGTAAATGCAGATTTAGCAGAAATGAGATAAATTTTCTTCGCAGAAATTTCTCCAAGTCACTGCACTCTGCTATAAATTACTCAACACTTCTATAGAATTTATTAATGGGCAGGAGAAGAGGCTGTTGCAAACTGAAACTCCAGTAATATGTTTATTCAGAAATACTAAATATAGAATAGAATAACAGAGTTGGAAGGGACCTTGGAGATCTTCTAGTCCAACCCCCTGCTTAGGCAGGAAACCCTACACCACTTCAGACAAATGGTTATCCAACATCTTCTTAAAAACTTCCAGTGTTGGAGCATTCACAACTTCTGGAGGCAAGTTTTTCCACTGATTGTCAGGAAATTTCTCCTTAGTTCTAAGTTGCTTCTCTCCTTGATTAGTTTCCACCCATTGCTTCTTGTCCTGCCCTCAGGTGCTTTGGAGAATAGCTTGACTCCCTGTTCTTTGTGGCAGCCCGAGATATTGGAACACTGCTATCATGTCACCCCTGGTCCTTCTTTTCATTAAACTAGACATACCCAGTTCCTGCAACCGTTTATTCATGTTTTAGCCTCCAGTCCCCTAATCATCTTTGTTGGTCTTCTCTGCACTCTTTCTAGAGTCTCAACATCTTTTTTACATCTTGGCGATATGTTTATGTTTATACATATTTTCTTGTTAGTCTTGGTAACTGAAACAGTCAAAGAATAATAGGATATTTTTATTATTATCTTTGCTTTATTTTTTTAATAACAAGCTAGATTACCTTCCCCCCCCCCAGAAAATTAACATGCATAAAGGATTTATGTATATTTTCCTAGGATAATAGTTGAGATTGGCATCCAGACTGCATCTAGATGCTTTTAAAGACTAAAAGCGTCTAAGGGAATACAAAATGCCAAATTGGAAGCCCCTTTGGTGGAACTTGAAAAATACAGGTAATCATCGAGTTACGAATGTTATGGAGCCTGCCAATTACATTCATAACCCGAGGATTTGTTGGAGTGAATCACGCTGAATGAACGTGAAAACTCTCTGCCTTCGCCCATGCATTCGCTACTCGAATGTGTGGGTTGTTAAGTGCACAAGATATCTCAGGATGGGGAAGAGCATGGAGGGCCTAGTGCTTCCGACCACCAAGGCCTCCTCCAACCCAGAGACATCTCATGCTTCCCTCTCCCCCAATCCTGCCCGACCGAGTCCACTTACCTTTTGAAGATCTCGATGAGCTGTCTCCTCTCCAGCCTCTCTGCCGCGGTTTCACCTTGAGCAAAGACTTGCGGGAGCCTAGAGTGACATTGTGTCCCTCTAGGCTCCGATCGTCTTTGCAATAAGCCTTTGCTGGGAAGAATGGAGCCCAGGAGGGATGCACCAGCCTCTCCTGGGTTCCTTTCTTGCCGGCAAAGGCTTTTTGCAAAGACCACCCAAGTCTACAGGGACACAATCTCTTGCCCCTGCAGGCTTTGGCAAGAAAACGGCAAACGGAGGGAAGGCCTGAAGAACCGAAGCCTTTCCTGTTTGGAAAGCCTTTGGCCGCAGATCTCGTCCAGGCCGCAATTCGCAGAGAACAGAGGCTTAAAGTAGTGAAAAATCACTAGCGTGAGATCTCGTGCTCCTGATCTCACGTAATCTCGCACTACTTTAGGCCTCTGTTCTCTGTGAATGCACCAAAGACCTGAAGCAACGAAGCAGGCAAAGAAACCGAAGGCTCGCTAGATCTTCTCAAGGTGAGTCTTCACAGGCCAGTGCCTGTGGAGACCTGGCCGGGCGGGGGGAAATAGACAGGGTGAATATTACAGTGCCTCTACAGTCATTTGTAAGGGTGAGCGACTGCTGTGGTGGTGCAAGATTCATAACTTCGGGACTGTGTCGTAAGTACTTGGGGAAGGGTTTATGTTGTAACTTTGAACAGTCGCTAAGTGAACTGTCGTACTTGAGGATTACCTGCAATGTATGCAATTGAGTTTTTGAAAATACCAAAATACCAATTCGTAGAATAAGAAACTGATACAGAAGTGGGAACTCCATTAGATCTACAGAGCTTAGTAGTGAGTTTGATTATAGTTCATATGCATATAAATGTCTGAAATGTTTAAATACTTTGTCTTCATGTTGCTCACTTCTATGAGACTTTTAAAATTACTAACATGAGTTTTTTTTATTAATATAGATGAGCATTTAAATGCTCCTCTATTTTACAGAAAATGTTTGTAACTGATTTCCCCCCCCCCAAAAAAATCTAAGGATTTCAGAGATGTTCCTTTTGCCTCCTATTTCTCTTTCAGTTATTATAAATTTATTTTATCCATTCAGTTTGTGGGAGTAAGTGCATGTATGAATTCTGATCCCTTCTTTTTAATTTGGAATTCCTGATTTTTGTTTTTTAGAATACCAAAATGTACTATTTTCTACCCTGTTTTCCCCAAAATAAGACATCCCCTGATAATAAGCCCAATCGGGCTTTTGAGTGCATGGCAGTAAGGCCAAGCACTTATTTCAGGGTTCAAAAAAACTAAGACAGGGTCTTATTTTCGGGGAAACATGGTAATTATATAGATGACTTTATACACATATCTGAATAATTAAATTACTTTATTGTATGCTTCAAGTGATTTAACGTTTTTTCTTTCAAGCTTTTGCCTTGTTGCTATTTATATTGTATTACTATTGAAAAAAGCTAATTGATCTAATGAAGAACGTGTTTTATCAACAGCAATTGGATTTTCTTCCTTTCTCTTTTGTTTTGTTGACATTTCCCCCTTTTCAAGCATTATCTTGCCTGATCACTGAACTGAGTCAGAAAAAAAAAAAAAGAGAAAGTTTGAAGGGGAAAAAAAAACCTAGACGTTTCTTAGGGTTAAAAAGTAGACTTCTGTTACATTCATAAAATGAAAAGGCTTATTTCTGTTTCCATTATGGAATAGTTTAATTAATTTCAAGCCTGGCAAGGAGAGATAAAGTTCTGAATATAGCATCACAGTTCGAATAGAGGATATGGTAACCGAAAAATGGACACTAATTTTATAAATTGGATGGGTATTGTTTGTGATGTATTAGTGCTGTACATTAATAAATGGACAATGCCCCTGGCTTCTTTTGACTACAGGTGGTTCTCGACTTAAAAACAGAACTGAGCCTCAAATTTCCATTGCTATGTAAGACAGTTAAGTGAATTTTGCCCCATTTTACAATCTTTCTTGCCTCAGTTGTTCAGTGAATCGCTGTAGTTAAGTTACTAATATGGTTGTTAAGTGAATCTGGTCTCCCTATTGACTTTACTTGTCAGAAGGTTGCAAAAGGTGATCACATGAACCCGGGATACTGCAACTGTCATAAATACATGCCAGTTGCCAAGCATCCAAATTTCGATCATGTGACCATGGGGATGTTCAATGGTCATTAAGTGTGAAAACTGTTATAAGTCACTTTTTTCAGTGACTAAACAGTCACTAAACAAAAGTTTGTAGGTTGAGGGCTACCTGTATTTCTTTTACTAATGAATCAATTTATGCTGATTTCATAACCTTTCCAAAACTAGTATGTAATAAAGCAACTGCCCAGTTTAGCTGCTTTGTGATGAAGATTACTACTTGATCCTGACAACAGGGGAGACAGCATATAATCAATACATGACATCATTCCTGTTCAATAAAATTGAAACTGCACTGATTTACAGACAGTCTCAGGTTGCGTTGATATGCCAGAGTAAAGTGTCTGGAAATACAATTTTAAAAAAGAAAAGTATCCAATTTATTAAAACTTACACAAATTACTTCAAAGGAGGGTATTTCCTTTAGAGATACATATTTTGTAATATTCATGAATCTAGTTATTCTGGAATTCAATTCAATAGTTTAATTCAATATTCAATTCAATAGTAAATCAAAACACTGAAACACTGGTTGGATTATATATTCCAAATAAAGGTTGTCTGGAAGGAAAAATTAGTGATTGGTTCTCCAATTTCAGTACTTTGAAATTTCTCAACTGAAATATGCTACAGAATGTGTGAGGAGCATATGAAGAAATTTAAGTGCTTCTGGATTGATTCAAGAAGTCATCCAGTGTCTCTTCTTCCCTTAAAAAGTTTAGAAACTGTTGATACCCAATTGTCAGAAATCAATATTATAGTAATAAAACATTTCATAATCAATTAATTAATTAACTAAAATCCCAACACTAACCTAATCAGATTAGTGATTATCTGAATTTGGTTCTGATTCCGAAGGTATCTGCTTTCACTGAAGTGGGGGGGGGGGAACCCCACTTCAGTGAAAGCAGATACCTTTGAAATCAGAACCAAATTCAGATAATCACTAACCTGATTAGGTTAGTGTTGGGATTTTAGTTCTCCAAATTCACAGCTAGCTTAGGAGTATGTAAGACATAGCACAACATTAAATAAGGTTATTCTACGCATTTCAAGTTTGTGTGAAGAATTAATTGTACTGCATTGTATGATTGTACTTAATGGGCTGAGGCCCAATGGCAGGCCTGTATTCCATTACCTTCAGATGCCAGTTCACTTTGGGTATATTTCTTCGTATATAATGAAGAACAAGAGATTCGAAACAGTCTAACTAAATAAAGGTATTAAAATATTGAATCAATAAGGCCCAGTTCCAGAAACACTTGAGTTCTGAAAAACAAATAAACAAAAACTTGTAAAGAGACATTACCAAGGTAAGAGTACAGTGAGACACCCACAACTGTAGAAATGGTGGCACAAAATCTAAAGTTCAGAATGAGCTGAAATTAGCAGAGTATTAGAAAAACGAACAGGTTTTCTTAAAGTATATTAAGAAGCAAAATGCAAACAGAACTATCCAAGTATCTCTAACAAGAAGACATATATTTTACCACTCATGAGCATATTGAACAGGAAGGAATGAAGCTCAAGACTAACATAAGCAAGGTCAGGAAATTTCTCACAAATGGTTTAAATATCTAGGGCTTTATGAACTACATGGTAAGTTGCTAATGGTCTGACCAAACATTTATGAATTATCTCTGAAAAAATCCTTGAGACCTTGTGATATGCTAGGTGAGTGGAGAAAGTCAAAGTTCATATATTTGTTCAATAGATGGACTCAAGAAACTACAGACCAATCTAAAATTGATGTGTGGCTGGGAAGACCTAAAGATGAAAATAAAGACAGCTATCAGTAAGCAACTTGAAAACAATGAAGATACTATTTTCAGCATACCGGTATATTTGTTAATAATAAATCTTGCTAGATTAAATTTGTCATATTTTAATCATGTTGTTGGATAGGTTAAAATGGTAGAAAAAACAATTCTGACTGAACATTAGAAAAAAAATTAACAATATTTTGTTAGGGGAAAAATTTACTTTCAGAGCTAGTTTTCTCCTTGTCATTCAGTGAAGCTGGAGGATACACAGCTGTCTGTTAGACCCAGAAATGTTTTAATTTGGATTTCTGCACTGAACAGGGAGTTGGATAATAGTCTGATGGTCCCCATCAGCTCAATGGCTCTGTATAAAAGGGGTTCTAATAGAAAACCTCTATATGGTTCCCTTAGCAGGTTGCAGAAATGGTTTGCCACTGCTTTTTTTTTTTAAAAAAACTTCCTAGTATAGTCAATAGCTCTGGGATTCCCATAACCTAATACTGACAATAGCTGGAACAGTTGGGCTTTCAATAGCAGGGATCTTGATCTGTTACACAGGTTCTAATTATACAAGAAGTTCCTATGGATTTTAAGGAGCCCATTTTATTATTTGGTTAGGATCCAGCCCATTTCATCAAATATTGACAGGATTTTCTATATCTATCTCACTTACAGATACACAGTAAAAATTGAAGATTGAGCCAAAGAACTGCAAACTATTTGCATGTGCTCTTTCATACATATGAAAAATAATTTACATAATAATGGATGTGGATTTTCTAAAATTTAGAATGAAAGGAGAGGGAAGAAAAATTATACTTCAATCTCAATTCAAAATAGATTTGCAGATAAATTTTCCAATGCTCTCTTTTAAGCTAAACCAAAAACTATTCTAACAGTATACATCTATTCAAATGCAACACTTTATATTCATTACAATAAACGTCTTCCCAATATTTACCAGATGTTTTAGAAATCAACTCCCCAAATCTGCAGCAGATAAGACTTGAAACTCAAAATCTCAGTACCAGGTTATGGAAAGCTGTGGTGTTGCATGGCAGCCAGAATAAAAATATATGAGTGCCAAAATCAATAGTAAGTGGATCATTTGAATTCAGCAGATTGGAACTAACCAAACTTTAACTTGATAATATCTAAATGACAGTTGTATACTATGTATATTCTTGGAGCATAGAATGATACTATGTCATATAATAACATAAGCTCTCTCATAAATATATCAATACATATCAAGGTTTAGATATATCTTCAGAGATCCAATTTTGGGAATTTTGAATTGGCCTGATTCAAAATCACTTTTTGATCAGTGTAATCTGTCCACATAGCAATAGCCAAACAAGGCTTATAAGGCAGTCTTTGGGTCAATAAATTACTCTGCATTTACATGGTTCAAAGTTTAGTTTTTATTTGGTTTTAAATTAAAAAAATAAATTTCATTATTAAAGAGTGGAATGAGTCTAAACTAATGTTTACATTTTAGTTCGCTTCGTTTAGAATACCACCAGAGAAACAATAAAAAGAGTACTGTTATTATCCCAAAACAGACATCTTTTTTTAAGAAAGGTTGACAGTGGCAGAATTCAGTTTAATTGGAAAAAGTCTTTAACACATTGACCACGAATGTTAGAAGGAAACAGCTGGTATCCGTGCTCTCCATACCTAATGGCTACCTCAGTTTGTCACAGGGTTTGGGCGCATTATACAACAGTGCTAATGTCGTCTGCTTCATCTGGTTTTTTCTGCCTGCTTGGCAGAGATTTCAAGTACTCCAGGTGCCGGCGTGCATCCTCTTGATTTTGCCGCACATAGTAAACTACATAGGATATCACCATGGTGAACCAGCCAAACATGGTGACTAGCATGGCATAATCTGTTGTCTTTTTAGGAATATTACATAGGTCAGCATCAGCTGCATTGAGAAATGGCCTCCCAGCATGTTCATCTAAATCGGAGGTCTTACAGATGACACTGTTGGCTGTTTCATGGTTGGAAGCCATGCTTCTCAAGACTTGCTGAAGGGTGCAATCACAGTGCCAAGGGTTGTTTGCAATTCGAGCCCTAGCCTTCAAGTTGTTAAAAGCATTTTTGTGCACGCTTTTAATCCGGTTGTCTGACAAGTCTAGCATTTGCAAGGTTTCTGCCACCCCTTTGAAGGAGTGCTCATCTATGAATTCAATGATGTTTTTGGATAAGTTGAGGACTTTCAATTGGTGCAAGTCCTTGAAAATCTCATTTGGGATGGATGTAATCTGATTGGAGTCTAAATAGAGAAGGACAGTTTCAGGAGGAAGATCTCTGGGTATTTCTTTCAGGTTCGCATTGCTGCAGCTGACATTCAAACCTCCAGAATGAGAGCAAAGGCAACCTTTGGGGCACATACTGGCAGAATGAAAGCATAGGATCATGAGGACAAAGCTTTGTAGAAGCAGACACATGGAGAGGGAGCGAGTTAACCACAGGTCTACCAAATGCATGCTGGAATGTCAGCATAATCACCCAACCGCTTCTCATTTACCCAAAAGTGGTGGCAAAGTGTCTCAGGAACAAAACTGCAACCTCATTCTCACCAACAATGGAAGTCAAGAACAGGTTAGTATATAGACATCTTCATGGTTGGTTTGCTTTTTAAAAGGACATTCCTGGAAAAGGAAAACAAAAAAAACCTTTTAGAAGACTGTGAGGGGTATGTTTTAAATGATGTCAATATAGCTTAAGGTACAAACCAAGGCAAAACTATTCAGAAATAATCTCCCATTAAATTCAGTGGGTCTTGTCCCCAGAAAAACATGTAGAGGATTGCAGTCAAATGGGAAATCTTGATGGCAAAGTCTAATTTATTAAATGTCCAATGGGTTCGCTGTTATAAATGACCTTAAGATGTTCTTTCACTCTAATATCACCATTTCCAAAGCAGACTATTTCTTTTTTCTTTTTTAAACACAGGTTTTCTAGAACAGCGGTAATAAAACTTAATTACTTTCTTCCATTTACAGTAGCAGACACATTAACGAGATTTACAGTGAGACTCATGCAGCAGTGACAAATTAAGCAAGCATTTTTGTGGTTAATGACCTTACACTACAATGTTCCATATTGCTTTAAATCCAAATTAAACTATTTAAGAGAGGAAGTCTTTTTTTTTTCAAGAATGTACTTATTTTTCAGACAAACCAAATACTGATAGATTTGAAGTCAAGAATATGTTTTTGCATCAAGTTCACAGGCATCCTGGTTAGGAAATTATGGGAGTTGTACTGGAGTTGCCAATCTAGGGAAGACTGAATGTTTTCATCTGCTTGTATGGTAAAGAATTTTGTTATTAAAGCTCTAAAAAAATTATCAGTGCTTTATATGTATGTAAAATAAAATCTAATGACATTAAAAACCCTCTGTTTTTTTCAAGGAACTCAATCTATTGAAAGGGGAGAGGGTTGCAATAACTTGAACAGAACCTAAAGACAGATTGTGAAATGGTGCAATACAGTATCTTTAATTTCTTCGTTATGAAGTACCTCCATCTTTTCAATCATATATATCACAAACACACATACTTTTACCAACAAGCTGAGAAGTTTGTATTTTTTTCAAACTGTATTTAAATATAAATGAAGTTCATTTTAACATGTAAGGAAAATAATACTAGGACTAGTAGTGAGTAAAATATCCACTCTTTTATTTTCAGATGTAATCTGGAGAAAACCATCTTAGCAGTTGGGCAAATGGGTAGATGACATAAACATTTACCACTGATAATGAATAGGTTTTCCATTATTGATACATGATGGTTATCTTGCTATTTTTGAAGACAAATGAGTAAAGGCCACTTGGATATGAGAGTTGTTAGATGCAAGATGGGTGGCAAATAAATTTTATAAATAAAGTAAGGCAGAAAGTATTCATCTCTTATGGTACCCAAGAACAGTGAGAAGTGTTTCCCAACAAATTTTATTTGTAAATGGAGCCAGCAGGGATGCTAAGAGAAAAATAGTTCTGAACCCCTTTTAATATGAAAACTGCTCTCCAAGTATATTTTAGCATAGCTTTAATACTCACAAATATGATGAATAAATAAAATATACAGCAGTATAATCTTAGAATTTGAGTTAATTATTATCATATCAAGAGAATACGATCTCTGACCTAGGATCTGAGCATTGAGAAAATTGCAATTAACCTCTCTATATCATTAACAAAACCAAACACAATATAGAGTAAAATAAGATCCAAGAACCTGTCAACTCAGTTACTTTGATGAAGTGCCTTGGGGATTGGAAGGAAGCTTCTTAAGTTGCTCCTTTTTTCTGTCAAAGAGGTAGAAAGAGACCTTGCTGAGTGAATCACATGGTGCCATCTCATATCTTATGGTCAGGAGATCTTAAAAGAAAAGAGAAACAAAATGATTGTTTTATAAGGTTGTGCAAAATTGAAGAGTAGAATAGTTCTAGATGTTTAAATTGGAAAAATCCTATGATCCATAGGAAATAAGTAAACAAATGTAATTTGATGACTGAAACCTACAGGGTTGTTTTGATAGCAATATTGAAGGAAAGGGAACTTCTAGTTGGATTCTAAGAAAAATATAAAGTTTGATGCTGTAATTACTTTTGAGAACAAGAAATTAAAAGGTAGCGTATGATGCTTAAAGAACTAAAGATGTGTTTTATATAATTTTGATATAGGTGAGGAGATGGAGAGAGGGAGAGGGGGAGAGAGCTGGTAAGTGTATGGGGATTTGAGCTGCATAAATCCAGATGACAATTAGAGTACACCAAAGAATTAGCATTTTCTGAATCTCTTTTCTGTCCTCAGGGTGAATTATATTTTCTCAGCCAAATTACTTCATTTTTACAGACACATCTCTAAAGAAAATCCTTGTGAATTACATTCCTACCAATGAAACTTTACACAAACAAAACCATAATTTCTCCCTGCACTTGCATTAAAATAATTTCTTATTTCTCATTCTTATACCCCACTTCTGCCATATGGTATACATTTAAAGAAACATAAAATTATTTTTAAAAAATTAAACTTAAACTCAACTAAGAAGTTTTCAGATTTTCTATTTGTAAAAGGCTGTGAGCCTGTTAGCTTTCTGTAAGGCTCTGAAAACGGGGCTGTTTCTTCGAGCTTTTAGACCAGAGTTTTAGGAGCTCTGAAGGTGATGTGCTTTTTGTTTTGAGGGGTATTGCTTAACCAGGATTTCATGGATTTATTTCCAGAGTCACTAGCGTGAGGTGGTGACTATAAAACTTACATCAAACAATCAGCATTAGCATTTAGGGACTATGTACAAAATTAAATGCTGACAAAATTCTATGGAAATACCTTTATTAATAACTCAGTTATCAACAACATAGAAAGAAATCAGTGGGATAAGGCACAAAGTCCAAATACAAAAGAAAGAATTCCTGCAAAGTTCAGTTTTACATTTCTCAATTCCAATTCTGTAAGTTTGTTTTGACATACAAACAAGAAGTTGCAATTTAAGAAAACTGTAAAATCTGAAAACTGTTTAATTATTCCCTTTTATTGTTTTGCTTTTCTTATTGTTGGGAGGGGGTGATTGCAATTTAGATAATTAAGGTATTTTTGTTTTAATCATGATTTATGAAAATGGTTGCCATAGTTGTTAAAGTACTAATAAACAAATATGGATCTAGTCCATGCTCAGACATGGAAATTCCCTGGGTGACTAGGCCAGTCTATCTTTCAGCACAACCAACCTCATAGGCAGAGGTGGTATTCAGCCGGTTCGGACCGGTTCAGGCGAACCGGTAGCGGAAATTTTGAATTCGGAGAACCGGCAAATACCATCTCTGCCTGGCCCTGCAGTGAGGTGGGAATGGAGATTTTGCAGTATCCTTCCCCTGCCATGCCCACCAAGCCACATCCNCCACTCTGTCCTGCCCCGCCCCATCCCAACCTATATATCTTGCCTTCGCCACGCGGCCCAGCTAATCTCCACGCCTCGCCTGCTCTGCTCACCAAAGGTAAGCATGCTGTCCGCTTGCCCTTCGCCTTGGGTTGGGGCCCAGGGAGGCACCATTCCCCGGCTCCGGCCTTGCCCTGGAGCCTCCGCCCACTCACCCTTCACCTCAGCCAGGTTGGGAAATGCGCCATTCCCCCGCTCCAGCCTTGCTGTGGAGCCTTTGCCCGCTCGCCTTGGCTGGGCCGGGGAACATGCCATTCCCCCGCTTCGGCCTTGCCCCGGGCCTCTGCCCGCATGCTACCACCCCCCTCTGGTTTCAAACTACGGCCCCCTGGGCCGAAGCAATTTATTCGGTCTGCTGCCTGCCGCGCTAGGCCGAAGGGCTGTGGGGGGGCATGGGCGCAGGAGGGCTGAAGTGGTTTGGGAATGGACCGGACGGTTCTTCTTACCTGTAAGAAGTCCCATCCAGAAAGCGCTGCAGCGGAGATCTTGCAGCCGCTTCTTCCGTCCCTTGCCAAGCCTTGGTCGCTCGCGGAGATGCTCCATGTGCTCTCTGGGTCGGCAGCTGCTTCTCTCCACTGCTGCTCTTGCTGGGAGAGCGTCTTGTGCAATTTAGCAGCTGTGAGCCGCCGCTTTCCTCTAAGTCCCATCCAAAAAGTGCTGCGGCACAGAGAAGCAGCAGCCATGTTGAATGCTGTTTCTCTCAGCCGCAGCGCTTTCCAGATGGAACTTAGAGGAAAGCAGAGGCTCACAGCTGCTAAATTACACAAGATGCTCTCCCAACAGTGTGGAGAGAAGCAGCCGCTGCCCTGGAGAGCAGAGATGGAGGGGAGCAGGCCCCGAATGTTGTACTCTGACAATAAAGATTTGAATTTGAAAGGCTGCTCGGTCGAGCCTTGCCATGTGGTGGAAGCCAGGCATGCGCAGAAGCTGTGCGCACGTGCATGCGCAGAAGCCATGCACGCGCATGGGCAGAAGCTGTGTGTGAGCATGCGCAGATGTGTGCGCACGCATGCGCACGCTCACATTTTCGGCGAACCGGTGGTGGAATTATTTGAATCCCACCACTGCCATAGGGTTGTTGTTTAGGGAAATTGAGAAGAGGGAACAACAATATGCTGCCTTGAGCTGCTAGGAGTGATATGGTATAAATTTAAAAAAAATGAAATGTCAGTGACATGATTTGCAGAGGACATTGAATTTATAAATTATTACAGCCAGATTCATATATATCATTAAGCCAAAACCAGACAAAGCACACCATAGCTTATTAAGATGCAGAAACCCAGTCTCCGTGGATTTTGCCTGGTATTTCACTAGAGGCATGAGAAAGAGTCTCAATGGATAAATTTATATTTAATTTATGAATTTGCAGACCCTCAATTTACTATAACTTTGCTTTAACTGGCTTTGAAACAAATAGACCAAAACTCCACGTACTATATGTTCTGCATACATGTAACATTCTGCTTTCTGTTTTATGCCTGCTCAAAGTACATAAAATATGGATGCATAAAATCTTATTCAGTCTCCATGTTCATTCTACTTAACACAATATCCTTTCTTCCCTGTTAGGTAATGGCTGCAGTAATCAATTAAATCAAGGGTTTATGTATATCTATAATGCATATATATATACTGATTTTCTTTTTGGCAGCTTGGCCTGTAGGTGTTTGTGTGTGTGTGTGTGTGTGTGTGTGTGTGTGTGTGCGTGCGTGTGTGTGCATGATAAACATCCAGCATTACTTCTCCCATCCCCCCAAAATAGATCAAGTACAGTAATAATTATTCTTGTACACCTATTACGTTCTTGTTGAATGTATATTTGGAATTATGAAATAAGAATATTTAGATACAGATTAGATACAGATTAACAGAGTTGGAAGGGACCTTATAGGTCATCTAGTCCAACCTCCCGCTCAAGCAGGAGATCCTACACCATTTCTGACAAATGCAGTCCAATCTCTTCTTGAAAGTCTCAAGTGATGAAGCTCCCACAACTTCCGAAGGCAAGCTGTTCCATTGGTTGATTGTTCTGTCAGAAAGTTCCTCCGTATTTCTAGGTTGAATCTCTCCTTGGTCAGTTTCCATCCATTATTCCTTGTCTGGCCTTCAGGTGCTTTGGGAAATAGCTTGACCCCCTCCTCTCTGTGGCAGCCCCTCAAATATTGGAACACTGCTATCATGTCTCCCCTGGTCCTTCTCTTCACTAGACTAGCCATGCCCAGTTCCTGTAACCGTCCAGTCCCCTGATCATTCTGGTTGCTCTCCTCTGCACTTTTTCTAGAGTCTCAACATCTTTTTTATAGTGTGGTGACCAAAACTGGATGCAGTACTCTAGGTATGGTCTTACTAAGGCTTTATAGCATTGTATTAGTACCTCACTTGATCTTGACTGTATCCCTCTGTTAATGCAATTTAGGATTGCATTGGCTTTTTTGGCTGCCGCTGCACACTGCTGCCTCATATTTAGCTGGTTGTCCACTAAGACTCCAAGATCCCTCTCACAGTCACTGCTATTAAGCCTGGTTTCATCATTAAATCTGTATTTGAAACAGATTTAAATATTTTGTTCTTTTTATGAGGCATCAAGAATCTAAATAATATATAACCAACAGAGCTGATTATGCTTTTAAAGAAAATAGAATCCAGGGAGAGAAAATGATATAAAATGAAATAAAAACAAGGAACACTTATCAGATATATTTTCCATAATTAAATAATTGAAAAAAATTATGGGTGATTATCTTTCAAGTACAATATTAAATGCTTTCAAAATGTAGGTATATAGGTATGTACAGTATGTAATGTATGTATGTATGCATAAATAAATAAATAAACCAGAGGGGCTCAAATAACAGCAAGCCTATTTGGAGAAGGAAAATAAAAATAAATAAATACAGAAATATAATTAGGCAGAGGACTTCACACACTCCATTTACATTAATGGGGGAAAAATAATTGTGAAAAATTTGTTTAGATTCTATTATAAGTAGTCCTTGGCTTACAACAGTTCACTTAGTGACTGTTCAAAGTTACAATGTCACTGAAAAATTGACTTATCACCATTTTTCACACTTAAGACCATTGCAGCATGCCCATGGTCACATGAACAAAATGTGGTTGGTTGGCAACTGGTTCATATTTATGAGTTGTAGTGTTCTTGGGTCATGTGATCACCTTTTGAGACCTTCTGAGAAGCAAAGTCAAAGGTGAAGCCAGATTCACTTAACAACCATGTTCCTAACTTAATAATTGCCATGATTCACTTAACAAATATGGCAATAAAGGTTGTAAAATGGGGCAAAATTCACTTAACAAATATCTCACTTAGCAACAGAAATTTTGGGCTCAATTGTAGTTGTAAATCAAGGACTACCTGTATACAGCTTCTATAATCTGACTGCTCTTGTGATGAGCTGGATTTTAACTTCCAATGTACCCAACTAGTGTGCTAGCTGGAAGCATGGGGATCAAGACATGTGGAGGAGTTCAGGCTAGGAAAGTTGCAATAATATAAAATAGCAAATTATTCAAGCATACAAAACAGGAATACTTCTACTTAATAAATGAATCTCTAAAAAATGTAACTTAGTTATAATTACCCTGGTGGTTTACATCCAATTAAGGGCATTTTTGGCATGGGATGGGGGAATTAGCAATAGCAATAGCAGTTAGACTTTATATACCGCTTCATAGTGCTTTACAGCCCTCTCTAAGCGGTTTACAGAGTTAGCATATTGCCCCCAACAATCTGGGTCCTCATTTTACCCACCTCAGAAGGATGGAAGGCTGAGTCAACCTTGAGCCGGTGAGATTTGAACCACTGAACTGCAGCTAGCAGTCAGCTGAAATAGCCTGCAGTGCTGCACTCTAACCACTGCGCCACCTCAGCTCTAACAACAGCCACCTTGAGCTTTTATTCCTTCTGTGTGGACAAATCTGAATCCCCTACAGAAAGCAAACTGTAAAATTTCAGAAGTAAAATAAATTTTCAGAAAAGAGAACCATAAAAAGTAGCATGCAGAACTCAATTACACTAATAGAAGCAAATACTCAAGGTGGGCTTTGCTGAGGTAAGAATGTTAAAATAGTGATTTCAGGAGAATAAGGCCCACAAATCTAGTCATTTAATTTTTAAATATATGTTCCATCTCAGGGATATTCTTCACATTTTGAAAAGAATGTTGATGATAGATAGATAGATAGATAGATAGATAGATAGATAGATAGATAGATAGATAGATAGATAGATAGATAGATAGAAGAGAGAGAGAGAGAGAGAGAGAGAGAGAGAGAGAGAGAGAGAAAGAGATGAGAGATAGATGATAGGATCAATTTGCAAATTAATAGACGGGCCATACCAGATCAAGAAGAAAGCAGGGCCTCTGTGAATTGTGTGATTAAATTTCCAGAAATCTGATGTAAACCTCAGTTGAACTACATGAATTTTCAAGTCTTACTGTGAATGAGAAACTGCCGAGTTTAATATAACGGGAGATCTAATGGAAGAAATTAGTGCTCGGAAATTGGCATGAGAACAGAATAGCTGAGATCCCACAACCCCCAAACCAGCCACAAAGACAGAAATCTGGCAACAGTGCAACTGACATGAACTGAATACACCATCCTAGCCACCAATTCCAAAAAAGGATGCTATTCTATTATCTACCTTTTGGAGGTATTATACAACTTCATCTGAGGAGTTGCTAATTTGAGTTGAGGAGAGATCGTGCATCCCTCCAATGGCTACAACATGAGAAAAATAAGCTTTGTGACAAAAAGAAGTGCACTGAAACTTGGCTTTGCAAGAAGATGACATCACATTACTGTTGTGCACACCTAGAGCCAAATTATCATTGTGGCAGATGGTCTATGCCGGGAGCTATATTAAACACTATTGCAGTTTATGAATATAAACAGGACATACATGCTGTGCAATGTTTCCTTCAGGTTTTCTGTTATAAGTACTAACTTATTGCTTTAGAACAAGATAAACTTCTGAAAAACTGATCAGTTAAAAGGAAGCCAGTTTAGTCTCAATTTAAAGGTAAGCATATAACACACACACACACACACACACACACACACACACACACACACACACACATTTATGTATCTATATATATACCTTCCTTCTCCCCCCCCTCTCTGTTTTTATGAGCCAACTGAGAATCTCTAGTAAGTATTCTACAAACATAATTATTATCATCTTCCAATAGGAGGTAGGATTAAAATTCAGGGAGACAAAGCAGAAATTTGTTTGCACCTTGATTGATAATCCTCATAGAAAGGGCGTTGGTTTTACCTGAGATGCCTTTTCTCTGGGTGATGGAGATAGCATCCAGGAATAGGTTAACTCCATCTGTCATCTTATTGGACTGAGTCTGCAACTTTAATGACACGCCTCCTCCGGTCATCCTTCCAGCTTGTGATGAAGAGATCGCTACAGGCTGACGTGAAACATTGAAGCCATGGTTCCTAAGGGCCCCAGGGCCGGACTGATATCCGGGTGGGACTGGATGCTATCTCCACCACCCAGAGAAAAGGCATCTCAGGTAAGACCAATGCCCTTTCTCCATGGTGGGTGGAAATAGCATCCAGGAATGGGACATACCAAAGCTTGGCAGTCCTCACGGGTGGGCAGTCGTCCGGTCCGGGGGCCCCTCATCCGTATGTATTCTCTGCAGGACATGTCTTCCAAAGGCTGCCTCGGCTGAGGCGAAGGTGTCCAGTTTGTAGTGACGGATGAATGGAGTCAAAGAAGACCAGGTAGCAGCTCTGCAGACCTCCTCAATTGAGGCCTGGGTTGCCCATGCCGCAGATGTAGCCGCATTCCTGGTGGAGTGAGCTGTAATTCTTCTAGGAGCAGGCAAGGACTGAACCTCATATGCTTTGGCTATACATGCCTTGATCCATCTGCCTATGGTAGATGGGGACACCTGTTGCCCAGTGTGCCTGGTTGAAATGACACAAACAGGGACTCAGTACGTCTAAGGTGGGAAGTCCTCCTTACATATATATATATACAAAGTGCCCGTCTAACGTCTAATGTATGCCACTTCTGCTCCAGTCGATGAACAGGCTGGGGACAAAAGTTTGGTAGCACAAGTTCCTGGGCCCTATGGAACCAGGTATTTATTTTTGGGACAAAGGAAGGATCAAGCCTCAAGACCACTCTGTCGCGGTGGAAGACACAGAGATCCTGGCGAACTAATGCCACCAATTCTGATACCTTCTTGGCCGATGTGACTGCCACTAAAAAGGCTACTTTAAACGAAAGGTATCTGAGGCAGGCTGTCTGTAAAGGTTCAAAGGGAACTCCAGTAAGACCGTTTAGTACCTTTGACAGGTCCCAGGTCGGATACCTGTGAACTACTGGAGGCTTGATGTTAATCGCCCCCTTTATGAACCATCTGACCACAGGATGTTGAGCCAGAGAGTCAAAGAGAGGACCGCCACCTGTCTCTTGATGGTGTTAGGGGCTAGGCCACTATCTTATCACTCTTGAAGAAAGTCTAGAACCTGCGGTAGGGAAACCTCTGTAGGCGTAAGTCTTCTCTTGGAACACCAAGAGCAAAAGGACCTCCACGTGGAGTCATATATCCGTGTGGTAGAGGGATGTCTAGATGCCTGAATGGTCTGGATGACTCTGGAGGAGAAATTGTTCCCGCTCAGGATCTTCCGCTCAATCTCCAGGTGGTCAGATGGAACCACCGAGGGTCTGGGTGTTTCAGTGTCCCCTGAGAGAGGGAGATCCTGTCCTGCGGAATCCTCCAGGGTCGAGCCACTGACAGGCTCATCAGGTCCGCAAACCAAGGCCTCCTGGGCCAATGGGGAGCCAACAGTAGGACTTCCGCCTTCTCCTCCAGCATCTTTTGGATGACTCTCAGGATTAATGGGAGGGGAGGGAAGGCATATAGCAGTCCCATCGGCCACGGGCTGCATAAGGCATCCACGCCCTCTGCCCCTGGCATCGCGAACCTGGTGAAATAACGAGGGAGGTGAGTGTTGTCTGGGGTGGCAAACAAGTCGACTGTTGGGTACCCGAATCGTTCTGTTAACTCCCGAAAGAGGGAGGGGTGCAGACACCACTCCGAGTAGTCGATGGTAGCTCAGCTCAGGTGGTCTGCCTGCACATTTGCCACCCCGGATATGTGTTCTGCTCGAATGGACAGCATGTGAGACTCTGCCCAGAGCCCCAGGCGTTCCGCCTCCTGCATCAGGGGTTGGGACCGGGTTCCCCCCTGACGATTTATGTGGGCTTTGGCCTCCACGTTGTCTGTGAGGATGAGAACGTGTTTGTTGATCACCATCCTCTCGAAGCTCAGGAGCGCTAGATGGATTGCTCTGAGCTCGAGACAATTTATATTGTGGCTCAAGTCCCTCTGAGTCCACTCTCCCTGTGCCATAAGGTTCTGTAGGTGCGCCCCCCAGCCAAAGAGGCTGGTGTCAGTTGTCAAGGTTAGTCAATGGGGTTCCCTGAAGAGGGAGCCCCGTATGATGGCCGGGGACAGCCACCAGTTCAATGACCGAGTCACAAGTGGTGGCAGTGGTACCTTTGTTGATGAGGTGCCTTCTGATGCGGTAGAAGAAACCACTGTAGTTCCCTGCTGTGGAGCCAGGCCCATGGCACCATGAAAAAAGTGGAGACCATCTTCCCCAGAACCTGGGATAATTGCAGCAGTGGTGCAGCACGCTCTCTCTCCGAATGCGCTCCGCCTGTTGAGTCAAGTTGTTTTGTTGCTCCTGGGACAGGAAGACTATGCCCTCTACAGAGTCTATGATGGCCCCTAAGTGGAGCAAGCGTGTCGTTGGGACTAGGTGGCTTTTTGCCAAGTTGATAGAGAAACTGTGGTCCTGGAGGACTCGAATGGTGAGAGCCAAGACTTTCTCCGCCTGAGACGCTGAACTGGACTGGATGAGAACGTCGTCCAGGTAGCATTGGATTCTGATGGGTATGGACCGAAGATGGGCTGCTATCACCGCCAGTAACTTTGTGAATACCCGGGGAGCGGAGGAGAGACCAAATGGGAGCGCCCAGTATTGATAATGCTTCCCCGCGTAAGAGAAGCGGAGGAACTGTCTGTGGTTGGGATGGATTGGCACATGTAGGTATGCCTCTGTGAGATCCACCGATGTGAGGAAATCGCCTTTCCGTATGTTCCCTGGAGTGAATGCATTCTGAACCGTCTGTAGACAATATGACGGTTCAAGCACTTGAGGTCAAGAATTGCCCTCCATCCCCCCGAGGTCTTTAGTACTATGAACAGGAGGGAATAAAACCCCTGTCCGCGTTGCTCCACTGGAACTGGCTGGATCGCCTGGATGTCCAGGAGATGATTTATGGCCGATTCCATGAGAAGCCGCTTTGCCGTGACTCTCGACAGAGGGCACCTGATGAAGGACCTTGGGGGAGTGGAGAGGAATTCTAGGGAGAGTCCGAATTTCACTGTCTCCCTGACCCATACGTCTGTGGTGACTGCCTCCCATTGGCTGGCAAAGAAGGCCAGTCGACCTCCAATGGGGCATGCTGTTAGTCACCTCTGACGGCGGAAGGTCCGATTTCCTCCACCCCGGAAGGATCTTTTCAGGGGAAAACACTGTCCTCCCTTCCCTGTCCTGTCCTGTGGAGGGCCCTGTCTTGGGGGGAATTGTCTAGGAGTTCTAGGAAACCCCGAACCCCCTCCCTGCCCTCAAAAGAACGAGCGATGAAAATAAGGGGGAGAGCGAAAGTCAGCCCTTCTGGATAGTGACGGTAAAATTTTTTGTTTCTCCCTTGTCTCTACTAAAATAGGGTCGACGGAAGCCCCGAACAATCTGTCCCCCTAATACGGGGCAGAAGCCAACTTCCATTTATATCTGGCATCCGCCTGCCACTGGTGAAGCCAGAGGAGTCAGCGAGAGGCCACTGATGAAGAAATGGATTTAGAAGCAAAGCGCGCTGCGTTTAACGTGGTGTCCGCAGAGAATTCCAAGGCTGCCATTACTTTATTCACGTTCTTATGTGCCCTACAGTCCTCAGGAGGGATTCTCCCTTTCAGTTGTTTTAGCCATAACAGGGAGGCTCGATTAAAGAAGGAGGCTGCCGTGGAGGCCTTTACTGCCCAGACAGCCGCCTGGTGAGCCCTGACTTAAGGATTGCTCGAATCTCTTGTCCTCCAGACGGAGGGCATCTAGCGGAGCGTCTGACATAACAGATGAAGAAGAAAGGGCCGCTACAGGAGCATCAATAGAGGGAACTTCCAAAAGTTTGGAAAGGTCTGGTCCCATATGATAATAACGCCTATCCAGGCTATTGAGATTAGGCCCCGCCCCTGGGGAAGACCACTGTCACTGAACGACATCCAGGAAGAGCCTGGGGGAAGGGATCACCTCCTTCTCTACTGTAGGTTTAGAGAATAGTGGGTCAGCAGAGTCCTGAAGACCCGGGACCTGGTCCTGCAGATCCTGGATGGGCCCCATGTTGGTGGCCTTCCTGGCCTTGAACAATAATGATCTGAAGACTGATGGGTGAAACAGGCCCACAAAGGCAGGCTGGTCAGGCACTAAGCCTTCGTCATCAGACAATTCTTGCTCTCTAGGAGTGTCCTCCGCAGAAAGGGAGGAGTGACTAGGAGATCCAGGAGGATAGATCCCATGAGGAGGGTATATATCTCCCATTTCCTGGGGTTCCTGCTGATAAGTACGGGATCTGAGGTTCTCAGAAAAATCTGGATAGGCTCTGTGATGTAAGCCAGCCTCTATGCCCTGTCTGATGGCTTCAGAAATGAGGGCTCCCAGGTTGGCCGGTATAGAGGGCGCTGACCAGTCACTGGAATGAAGGCCAGCAGCCATTGGTGTAAAAGTAGCTTCAGCTCACCCTGAGCTGAGCCTAGGAGGCTGATCTAGAGGAGGCGCAGTGGCCCCATGTCCTGGCAGAGTGGCAAAAAACTCAGAGACTCCCTGCATAATAGAGACTGAGGTGGATGGTTGATCCTCATCGCCATCTGGTGACCATGCCTGTGCATAGCGGTCATCTAAGGGTTCAGCCAATAAAGGGTTCTCCTGAGCCCCGGTCTCAGCTTGTCCTGCGATTCGCTTCTTGGAAACAAACCAGACAAACTCTGTGTAGTTGGATCTGTGTTTAATCTCTCAGCAATTAATCAAACGGAACAACTGAGGTAGCCCGAAAGCTCATTTAAGTCAGTGCTGCCTCCCAGCGGTGTTTTATACGCTCACCTCCACCCCCCACACATTAAGCCACCATCCCACATCCGGTAGTTCTACTCCCAACAGATTGAGCACCATACATTTACATTCCATTCATATCATATCAGGACTCAATACAGCCACCCCCATGAGCTGCTATCAGGGTTTTCAGGGCTGGCAACAGCTCATCTGTAGCCGGCATCCAAGATCAGAATGGAGGCAGCAGCTGTTCGGCCCTGAGGAAAACTTGGCTTGTCATGGCTGTATGACGTCAGGGAAATGACGAGCCCAGGATCGGGCTCGACACCCGGGCTGTGAAGAGGTCTGAGTAGTCCCAGGAAGAGAGCTTGGTTGATCTCTGGGAACCTGCACATGCTCCCTCCTTTCCTGCTCCCTCTGGGCTTTTGCAATCACCCTGTCCAGGGCTCGTTGCCACCTCTCCTCATCTTTTTTGGAGGCTTTAGAAGCCTTCTTTGTCTTGTCACTGCCTTGAAGCTCTGAGGCATGCCTCTTCCTTGCAGTCCTCGATCCCGAAGAACCTGCAGCCTCAGCCTGGGAGGATGGGCGGGCCGAGATTTTCCTGCTGTTGTGGGAGCTGGGTCTAAAATGGCATCCACCATATTCTTTAAGGGCTGTTTGGGGCAGACACACCCAGCCATGTCCTGCTGCTCTGCACTCTCTGGAAAAGGGGAGATAGAAATGAGCCTAGAGAGGCACTATAGGCACCCAGCCAAAATTGCAAAAGAGCTCCGGCTTAGCAAGGGGTTCTTTGGGATTTTGCACTCACCACCACGATTTTCTGACCGGTGTAGCCGATGGCACAATGTTGCGCGAGCTCTAGGGAAAGCCACCGTGGAGCTGAGCTCGTGAGTGGTGCCCAATAATTAGCCACTGCTCTTGATCCCAGGAGACTTGGGTGTGCTTCGCTAGAGAGCCAAAAGGGTCAGCGTTCCGGAGCGAACCCGTGGGCGCTGCCCTGATCCGTTGCCCCCAGTCAGATCACCGCCACGTGGCCTTCAGCGGGTTCAGGCAAAGCCCTTCATGCTGGGACAGCAATCGCTTGCAATTTGCCATCACGCGGCCTTCAACAGAATCGGGCAGAGCCCTTCACGTTGGAATGGCAATTCGGTGCAATTCGCTGCCACATGGCCTTCAGCGGACTCGGGCAAGCCCTTCACGCTGGAAAGAAGAAGTTTTTCTTTTGCAAATAGAATTCCAAATTAAAGTTCAGTGAAGAGAAGATAGAATCTAGGAGTGGGAACCACGAGACACGTCTAGTCCTTAAGATCGACTGAGTCTAAAAGCTGGAAGGACGACCGGAGGAGGCGTGTCGTTAAAGTTGCCGACTCAGTCCAATAAGATGACAGACGGAGTTAACCCATTCCTGGATGCTATCTCCACCCATCATGGAGAAACAAATTCAGTAATGAGAAATTTCTTTATTAGGCCTAGGATGCAGGTCTGTGTCTGAAAAGTAATGCCTGGGAATGATAAAATAAAGTAAGGTAAACTACACAGGGAAAGAATTTGGCAGTCTTGTCACTTTTTAGTTTCTTTTCAGTGCTGTTTTTGTTGAGGTGAAAAGCATTATTTTAACTCATTCAACCTTTGTCCCTCTAACTCTTTGTTTGGAGCTTCAGGACTGACTTACAGTCTCTTGTAATTTAATGTAACCAGCCCACCTCTCTCATTTTTCATTTATTCCCTTATTAAATATCATTTTCAATTATCACTCAAATGTTCAGCACATTATTACTGTCACACACTCCAAATCCACCTTGCCTTGGTAAGCCAGTGTAAAAATAGGAAACCAATGCCATTCATTTAAAAGCTTATTTGTTGGGAAAGAGTGCATATCTTCTCCCTCATGCCAATTCCACAAAAGGAGTGTAGTACTCTGTTCAAAACCATCTACCCAGAAAGAATCAGGTATTCCAGAACTCAGGATCAAAGAGGTGTGAAAGTAGAGATTTCAGAGAAAATCTGCAGACTTGTGTTTGGGGCAGGTACACCTCATCACCCTTGCTGTATAGTACAATAAAGGCAAAATAAACCGCTGATACCTTGGACAAACGGAAATGACTCTTTTGTCTCTTTTCAGCATTAACAATACATTTAGTTTTCCATATATGAAATCATGGCTACTGCATCGAGCACAGCTATTTATTTCAAGATGTAACTTAAGAAGCACATAATTACTGCTAAGTTCCATTCATCATTTCAACAATAAAAGTACATTACACAGTGTGGAGAATTAAGAGGTCTGTTTTGCAACTTGGTTTATTATATAAGGAACTATGGAACTGACTGGAAAATACATGCTGCCATGCAGCCTCCTCAATATGGCTCTGTCTAGCTATTTTACATCTTATCTGTAATTCCCTCAGCTAGTGCTGATCATGCTGGCTGGTTATCAGATCCAACATGTCTCAAAACCTTCTGGCTGGAAACCATAAGATATAATAAAAATAAAAAACATAAAAATAAATAGCTATAATAGGTTGGCAGGCATTTTGCACACTGAGCATAATTTTCAAGAACAATCTTCCCTGTGCCTGAAGAGAAAAGTTTTCAATCAGTATATGCTACCTGTTCTAATATGTGCTGGTGAAACATGTACATTAACCTCACAATCAATACAAAAACTACGAGTGGCACAAAGAGCCATGGAAAGACATATGTTCGGCATTACAAGACAAGATAGAAAAGCCTCACATGGATTAGAGAGCAAATGAAAGTATACGATATCATTAAGAGAGTAAAAGAATTGAAATGGAAATGGGCTGGTTACATAGCAAGAAGAACTGATGGCAGGTGGACCAAGACAGCCATACAATGGATCCCACTTGATAAAAAGCATCCACAAAAGAGATGGATCGATGGCATCAGCAAGTATTGTGGTCCCAGTTGGCAAAAGAAAGCTCAGGACCATATTGGTTGCAAACGTGCGGAAGAGGCCTTCATCCTGCAGTGGATAGACAATGGCTAAAATGATGATGATGAATATAATGCTAAAAATTGACAAATTATAATCATAGTTAACAAAGGCAATTTCCCAGTATATTCAGAAAAGCAGTGACTCAACTATATAATGAAACTGATAATGGGGAAAGGAAAGTTGCATTATGACTTCATAGCAGCAGTTCTATATACTGGGCAGGATTGTGGCTTTTTTAACTTACTGGTTCAATTATTGAAAAAAATTGAGATATCAGGCTGAAATATCAAAGTAAATGTTTTTCATTTGCATATAACCCATTGGGAAAGAAATATATGCTTCAAGATGTCTTCAATCAGTTTACTATACAT
Source organism: Thermophis baileyi (assembly GCA_003457575.1). Lineage (NCBI taxonomy): Eukaryota > Metazoa > Chordata > Lepidosauria > Squamata > Dipsadidae > Thermophis > Thermophis baileyi. Next base: position 1,269,052 of record QLTV01001233.1, read on the forward strand.
TCAAATTAAGAAATTATAGTCTTTGGAAAAAGCCAGAGTTGCAAAAGAGGGTTTGGTTTCAAGACTGTCGGAGTTCCCTGTTTACACAAAACATGATTCTTGTAGTTAGAGGAAGATTTGTTTTTCCATGCTTTGGCTGGAACTTCCCCAATTTACCATACTGAAGCAAAGAAACCATGTTTATTGTAACAGTCACTGGATACTTGCTTTATAAGAATAAGGTAAAGGTTCCCCTTGCACATATGTGCTAGTCGTTCCCGACTCTAGGGGGCGGTGCTCATCTCTGTTTCAAAGCCGAAGAGCCAGTGCTATCCGAAGACGTCTCCGTGGTCATGTGGCCGGCATGACTAAATGCTGAAGGCGCACGGAACACTGTTACCTGTTACCAAAGGTGGTCCCTATTTTTCTACTTGCATTACATGCTTTCGAACTGCTAGGTTGGCAGAAGCTGGGACAAGTAATGGGAGCTCACTCCATTACGTGGCGCTAGGGATTCGAACCGCCGAACTGCTGACCTTTCTGATCGACAAGCTCAGCGTCTTAGCCACTGAGCCACTGCGTCCCTTATAAGAATATAATATTATAAGAATAGGGACCCCTAAAAATGGAAAAGCAAAGTTTTTACTGATGTTGAGGCCTACAAGGTGAGAAATCTTAGGAATCTGATTTGCTGGCTACTATTTGTACAATTTGGCAAAGTGGGCCTTTCAGGAATGTACCAGAGCTGGGAAGTCCATTGTTGGACTCCAGAGTTGGAATGTTGAAAATAATAAGGCTGATTGAGATGGAGCTTTTATCTAGGTTACAATTCCCTTGTAAGGGCTGCCCTTGAGTTGGACTTGGGAGCTGGTAAGGTGGCTTCTTTTGTTTAAATGGGATTGCAGGGGGCTTTGTCTGTCTTTGCATCAGAAAGGTTTGACTAAAAAGCAGGAAGGAGAAGGGTGCAGCTTCCATTTTATTTGCTACATTTATTTTCTCTATCACCCTTAGGTATGAGAATGAGGCACAATCAGTGCTTGATTTTCTGTCTTTCCAAACTGAGGAATTTATTATTTATTTACAGTATTTAGACAATTTTCATGGCCGTCCACTCACTTCTTAGTGACTGGATTGCTTACAAAATGTGAACTGGGAAGGATAAGTGACCCAGAGAGGCAGTTGGATTATGCATGAACACTGGTAAAGTGATATTGTAAGAGTGTATTTCTCAATCTCAGCAACTTTAAGATGTGTGGTTGTGGAAGTCCAGTTTTAAAGCTGCCAAGACTGAGAAACATTGTTGTAAGAGGTGACACAAAAAACATGGGATCATCACCTTATTGGCTCTTATAGCTCTGCATATTAACTACACATTATAAAAGCAAGACATATTGCTCTCCAATTGCTCTTTGTAGTGTAAGCTAATCTGTTATTAATGTGCTTGTTTCAAAATATATAGCAGACTATGTTGGAAGAAACAAAATTGTAGTCACTTTTTGTGCACAACTGAATGATCTTTTGTTTCAAGTGCATTTAATCACATAGAAAACCAACAGTGAACTATTAAGCATTCCACAATAACTGCTGGAATATGTTTATGAGAGAAAAATAATTAGAGCTATAAAAGGCCCTTGAGCAAATTCATAAAGATACAGTAATAGGGTGATTCTTCCAGTCAAATTATTCTATATATTGATAAGGCTTTATCTCTTCCCTTCATGAGGATTTTTTGGACTACAATTGAGTCCTTTGTGCAATCTGATCTTGTTTGTTAACTTTGAGATGTTTCATTACCTGACTAGGTAACATCACCAATGCTAAAGAGTGTAGGGTCTGCCTCTTGTTTATATACAGGAGCTTGCCTCTGTAAGGTTGTGGTTTTCTTCTTGGTTTTTCCAACAAATGTTTGTTGTTCAGGTATATGAACCATGTCAATAGACATGTAGAGACAAACCATATTTACACACACTCAAAAGGCAATAAAAAACTAAGAAAGAAACAAAAAGATCAGAACACATCTCTCCAGCAATCAAAAATCAGATAAGCAAGGATTAACACCAGAGAAACAATCAAGCAGAAAAAATATATATACCTTAATCAAGGAATTACCAAGAATCATCAATCATCAATAATTCTGTTGTTTTGCAAAATGATCTCAATTATGTGTCTGAATGGTCATCTATTTGGCAACTTCAAATTTCGATCAATAAATGCTCTGTCTTTACATATTGGTAAACGTAATCAGAATGTCAAGTATAAGCTAGGTGGCATTGAACTAGCTGATGACCCTCACTTTGTCAAGGACCTAGGTGTACTTATCTATGATGAACTATGCTCCAAAGTTCACTGTAACAGCATTGCTAAAAAAGCATTAAGAGTTGTAAATTTAATTTTGCACAGTTTTTTTTCTGGAAACATTGTATTGCTAATTAGAGCTTATAAAACTTATGCTAGACCAATCTTAGAGTATTGTTCAACTGTTTGGAATCCCCACCATATATCTGACATCAGTACAATCGAGCGGGTTCAGAAATACTTCATGAGAAAAGTCTTGCACTCTTCTGTACACAATAGAATTCCCTATACTACTAGGCTCGAAATTCTCAGTTTGGATAACTTAGAACTGTATCGCTTGCAGTCAGACCTAGGTATTGCATACAAAATTATATGTAGTAATGTTTTACCTGTAAATGACTTTTTTTGTTTTAATCGCAATAATACGTGCACTAACAACCGCTTTAAACGTAATGTAAATCGTTCTAAACTTGACTGTAAAAAATATGATTTCTGTAATAGAATTGTCAAAGTATAGAATACTTTACCTTATTCAGTTGTTTCAGCTACACATTTTCAGAGTTTCAGTCACAAATTGAGTTCCGTGGACCTTACATCATACTTAAGTGGTTAATAGAGAGGGCGTGCATAAGTGCACTAACGTGCCTATCGTCCCTGTCACTGTATTTTTATTCTTTTATTCTTGTTCTCGTTTTTGTTTGACAAATTCTAATAAATAAAATAAATAAATAAATTACCCCTCCCAACACTGGCGGACAAGTTACAGTACATAAACAGGAAACAAAGCCCACCCTTACTTGTACAGATAATGTTACATAGTTGGATAATGAAATGTCTACAAGCAGAGACCACCAAGGACTCCAACCATGAGCTACAAATACTGTATTATCTTCTATCAGACTAGAGTGCAATATAATCAATTTCCTAGTTGTTGTTACAGTGATAATTCCAGTTTTTAACTTTCTAAAAATCCATTTTCCATGACAAAGAACTAGATATTCAATCAGAATTCCAGTATTAATAACTAGCATTTTACAATGAAACACCCATAGAGATGATAGTGATAATCCATAATGCTAATAAATCTTCTCTTCCTGATCTTCCTTCATAGATAGAAAAACTGCAGAGCAAAATGCGAACTAGAATTGTAGTTGTGTATTCTAGCCAAAATTGGCCTAAGCTTTTGGGTCATCTCAGAATAAATTATTCTTAGTCTCCTACTTTTGAGAAATAAAAGAGCTGAGCCAAGAAAGAGCTTCTTTTCAGGAAAAGAGTTAGCTCTTTGGATGTCTCCTGGTGGAACTGAGATTGGTACCTTCCCTGATTATTTTCAGAAAGATACTGAAGCCTAAGCTGTTCCCTAGTGAAGAATGACCATAATTTGATTTATTATTTGGATTTGAGAGATTTGGTTTTGTTTTGCATTTTCATTATTTTAATCTCTACAGCAGATGTTTTAATTCTGCTGGTACCATGCAATCACCAGAGTCAATTCTGACTGCAGCAGGATAAAAAATGAAATGAAATAAACATCAGAATCCAGTACTGTAGGCCAGATCAGAGTTAAAAAATAACTGAGTACTGCTTAACAAGTATAAAGGTGTTTGTTTTTTAAAAATGTTATGATAGATCATTCTTCATGGCTAAATTTCAAAAATATGCTTGTATTGATCTGCTCAATACTAATCACAAAAACAATCTTGATGGTCAGTACTGACCACACTACTCTCTGAGATCTGTTAAGAAAGGCTTTGATGGGCCTCACTGACTTACAGAGAACAGTAAAACTGTGACCCACCACCTGCAGCCCAAAATGCTACAGTTCAGAAAAACTTGTGCTATCAGATTGTCTTGAATTTAGAATACTGTTCTTGAATATATAAAATGGCTCTTATTACATCAATGTAATGTCATTTGTAATATTCTGGATAAGTCTAAGGCAGTGGTTCTTCCTAATGCCGCGACCCCCGCCCCTCCTCCTCCCCGCGCGCGATGAGGTGACAAAGGGGGCATGGCGGGCTAGCGCACGCTTAGGCGACCCCTGAGAAAGGGTCATTCGACCCCCAAAGGGGTCGCAACCCACAGGTTGAGAACCGCTGGTCTAAGGGTTCCTCTATCCAGTCGTATCTTACTCTAGAGGCAGAGCTCATCTCCATTTTTTAGCTGAGGAAACCAGCATTGTCTGAAGACATTTCTGTGGTCATGTGGCCTGCATGACTATATGCCAAAGTGCATGGAACACTGTTATCTTCCCATTGAAGTGGTACCTATTCACCTACTCCCATTTGCATGCTTTTGAACTGGTAGGTGGGCAGGTATTCTGAGTTAGAGATGAATAAATTGTAGTGTTTGAACAGATTTTTTTCAAAGTCCCAAGCTCATCAGCTCCTAGTAACTGACCATAACACCATGAAGGACAAAACACTAATCAATGGAGAAAATGTTTTTGAAAAATGAACAGTAAATTAGGCAGGTAGCAAGAAGTTTAAGCGATCACTAATTAAATGAATAATAGAGATGTCACAATTAATCACTAAGTCTTACTTCCAAATGAGAGAACACAGTCATTATGTAATACAATAAACTTTGGCATTTTATTTGAGATCAAATTTAAAGTGAAGGTCTTAGAGTCCAGATTTTTTTTTTAAACCCTTTATTTTATTTTTAAATTTCAAACTGGGTTTCAGCTTTTACAAAGACTATGGGAAGAAAACATTAATAATGTCATGTCATGAACAATTAACACAAATATGAAATATAGAGCTTACATGAACTTTTAAAGCTTAAATTAGATTGCTTCACCCCTGGTGAGTAATGGACCCTAGTGAGTTTCAGAGGAAGCTGGGGGCTATTCTCTGGTCTGCTTCATGGTCTTCATTACTATTACTATTTGGAATAGGGAGCTGGCTGAGGCTCTGGATCAGATTGCGCCCATGTGACTTTTCCCCTTTGGTTGATCCTGTCACTCCCTGTGGTTCATGAAGGAGTTGAGGGAGATGAAATGAGAGAAGAGACATCTAGGCCATTATTGGCACTCAACAAAGGATGAACTTGATTTAATCCAGATTAGTACTACTATTAAGGCCTACCTTGTGGCAGTAAGGATAGTGAAGTACTATTACTTCTCTGCCCCTATTGTAAATAGCCACCCCGCAGCCCTGTTTTGGGTGATACATGCCTTCTTGGGTAGAGGGGGCTTGGAGAACCTCCTGTAGGAAGAATTTGTTCAGAATCTGTTGGACAAAGTTATATGAATTAACTTGGAACTGAATGCCAGCCTTGTTGCAGGAACAGAGGCCTGAGGATCAGTTTTGTCCAGTTATCTGGGGAACAGATGAACCTCTGGGGCCTGAGGAAATGGGAAATCCTTAGGACTGTGAGTTTAATCGCCTTGCCTCTCCTGACTTGTTAAAGCTGCCTGGGGAACTAGCATGAGTGGCTTCTAGCAGTAGTGAATTCTTCGAGTGACCTTTCTTTACCTCTTAAAGACTTGGTTCACTTCTCCTCATGAAGCCTTCTCATGAAACATTTGGGCCCCAATGTATTAGACAATTTTTGTCCCATATCTAATCTCCCCTTCTTGGAAAGGTGATTGAAAAGGTGACTGTGCAGCAGCTTCAGACAACTTTGGATGAAGATGTTTATCTGGATTCCTTTCAGTCAGAATATAGACTGGGTGTGGGATGGTGTCACGGCCCCATTGGAACCCAGTTGAGGGAAAGAGGGGGAGTCGGAACCAGTACCATATGGGGATGGTACGTCTCCCCTGGAATGTTCAGAGAGTTCAGGAGCTGAGGATGATGCTGTCCCAGGCTCCTGGCTTTGGGGAAAGTGGACCGGACAGGGAGCTGCATGCCTTCATGAACACAGGAGAGGATCGTCTGCAGACAGGAAGCAGTGATGAGAGACAACAGATGCCCTCTGGCAAGGAACAGCTGCCTCCCCCACACAATCGGAGGTACATAGAGTGGAGCGGAGGGAAGACCTCAGAGGAGGTCTGTGAGGCTGCTTGCGAGTAAGCTGCTCCATCCCTCATCACAAGGAACACTTAGCTTGGAGTGATTTAACAAAAGGCCAGGGGAGGGTGTTTTCATGGGGAACAACCGTTTGTCTCAGCACTCACTCCCCTGAGTTTTGGAAACCTTGACTTCTGGACTTCAACTTGTATCTCAGCCTCTGGATTTGCATATGTTGCTTTGTAGACCCTGACTCTGGATGAACCTTGTTTTGAAGCCTCTGCACCAAGTTTGTGGACTTCACCTTTCTTCCTGTTTGGGGGCTTGGTTCTGGTGACTATTGGGCTCAGCTGGTGGAATTGTGTTACACTGACTGTGGGTGGTTGTTTTTTGGAGAAAAGTAGAGTGGAAGTTTACCAACACTCCTGGAGAGCCGTCTGTCCTGGTTTAGCAGTACAATAAAATACTTTATTGGTACCTGCACCTGCTTTTGTGACCTGACTCAGAACAGATGGAAACAATATTGGTCGCATTTTGGAATAATCTCACGCAAGAGCAGGATGGAGGTTATGCATCAATCCTTGTCCTACTTAAACTCTCTGAAATTGTTCACATCATTGACCTTGGTATGCTTCTGTATTAGGATTGAGGGTGTGCAGCACTTTGTTATGTTGGTTCATCTTTTTCTGAACTTGATTTCAACTGGTAGTGATTGGGGAGGAGAGATCCCACTCTCAGACTTTGCTATGTGGGTACTGCAGTGTTTGGCAATCTCTCCACTCCTATTCAACACCTACATAAGGCCGCTGGGCGAGCTGATCTGTCATCATGGTATGAAGTATCATCAATATGCTGATTACATCCAAAATATATATTTCTGTCTCTAGCAAATTAAGCAAAGTCATGGATGTATTATCCTGGTGTCTAGAGGCTGGGAGGGTCTGGATGGGGACCAACAGGCTTGCTCTAATTCCTGACAAGACTGGAATGGCTTTGGGTTTCAAGGACTGCCAGTTCTAATACTATCTTTATTGCTGGTTGGGGTTGCACTGTTCCAGACAGACCTGGTGTGCAGTTTGGAGTCCTCCTGGACTCACAACTCTGGTTCAAGAGCAAGTGGCAGTTTTGAATAGAAGGATCTTAGCAGTTTTGTGTTGTGTACCAGTTCTACCCATTCATAGATCAGAGGGTTCTGCTCAAAGTCACTATGCCCTAGACACCACCTGGCTGGATTTCTGTAATGAACTGTACATGGGGCTACCCTTGAAGAATATCTGGAAACTTCAGCTACTGCAAAAGATAGTGGTGTTGGCAGATATGTGTGCTTATACAGAAGCACAAGTTACATGTGCCCTACAAGCTGCACTGATTGCCAGTTTTGTTTCCAGGTCCAATTCATGATGCTGATTTTAACCTTTAAAGTCCTTCATGTCATAGGGTTAGGTTATTTGAGGAAATGCCTTTCACTGATTATACAGGTGAAACTCGAAAAATTTGAATATCGTGCAAAAGTTCATTTATTACAGTAATGCAACTGAAAAGGTGAAACAAATATATGAGATAGACTCATTACATGCAAAGCAAGATAGTTCAAGCCGTGATGTGTCATAATTGCAATGATTATGGCGTACAGCTCATGAAAACCCCAAATCCACAATCTCAGAAAATTAGAATATTACATGCAATCAATAAAACAAGGATGGTACATAGAACAATATCGGACCTCTGAAAAGTATAAGCATGCATATGTACTCAGTACTTGGTTTGGGCCCCTTTTGTAGCAATTACTGCCTCAATGCGGTGTGGCATGGAAGCTATCAGCCTGTGGCACTGCTGAGGTGTTATGGAAGACCAGGATGCTGCAATAGCGGCCTTCAGCTCTTCGGCATTGTTCGGTCTCATGCCTCTCATCTTTCTCTTGGCAATGCCCCATAGATTC
>QLTV01001233.1:1290442-1323670 GCA_003457575.1 Thermophis baileyi
TACCTAGGACTTGCTTGTCCTCACTCAGTGCACAGAAATTAGAATAATCTGATATCATACATTTTTTTTAGAAATGATTTGGAAAATATTTGAACACCCTGTATTAAAATATTTTATTCACCATGTTAAAATAAAATATTCCACAATGTTTTTTTTCTTTTTTCAATTTTTCCAATTTTTTGGAAAAAAACAAAAAAGCCTTCAGGAAAAAAACGGAAAATACCCATTTTTTTTCCGAATTTTTCCGGTTTTTTTCCGGGCCTTCACATCTCTACACATTCTGTTGCATTTCACAGAAATATACACATACCAAGTGCATTTTCATAACAGAACTATATCCATATTGTTCAGTGTTCATCATACCAAATGCAAAATCAAAAACCAAATGTACAGGTACAGAATATGTCCAGCCTAACAAAAATAAGGATTGGGGGTGACATGTTGCTGTCTTCCAGTACTTGAGGGGCTGTCACTGAGAAGAGGAGATTGTCTTATTGTCCAAAGTACCTGGGGGTAAGTCAAGAAGCAATGGATGGAAGTTCTTCAAACACAGATCTAATCTGAAACTAAGGAGAAATTTCCTGATAGTAAGGAATTAATCAATAGAACAGCTTGCCTCCTGGAGTTGTGGATGCTCCATTGCTGGAGATTTTGAAGAAAAGATTGTACAATAATTTATCTGGGATGATATTAAGGTCTCCTGCTTGAGCAACTTGTTGGATTAGGGAAACCTCCATGGTCCGGCCCTATGATTTCTCTTCTGTTCTCTTCTCTCCCTTCCCTTCCCTCTACTTCTATTCTAATATGCTGTAAATGAACTAGCTAACAGGATTAATATAATTCAATGGCTTATTTTAAGAATAGAATATCATTTACAAATCCAAATCTGACGCCCACAGCATCAGAAAAGCTGCTTTTTCTACTTAAAAACACAATTAGTAGTCTCAAAAAGAAATAAAATATTTTATAGCAATGAATAAATCATCTGCTGAGAAAATCCAAAGTTTCCAATTGATTTATTGTCTTGTGTTATCCAATTATAAACTATTTTGGATGGGCAATAGGTAGGTATGGGCAGGTAAGAGATGAACAAAATAATTTTGATGCAAGCTTTTATCACTTCTTCAGATGAAAATGTTCATGGTGCTAGAAAGTTAGCAAGGAAACATTTAAATTGACAGATGAAAAAATGTTCATTTCCATATGGAACAGAGGCATGCAGAATATTCTATGATACTGCACTGATATAAAATTAAGAAAAACAATATATCCAGTTGATTAGAAAAATACAATGGAGCACAAAAGAATGAGCCATAGCGGTTTTCTACCCTGAAGTAGACAACCTATGGCCAAGGATTATAAATTTTCTTCCTTCCTTCCCTCCCTCCCTTACGCACTCAAGTTTTGCAGTGCAATTGCTGCAAATCAGTAGTTGTTTCCTACCATTTTCAGAAAGGAAACATAAAACATTTAATGGAAACTCCTAAATCAGACATAAGACAGCTTTGGAAATTGAAAACAAGAACAGCAGCAGCAGCAACAAAAACAATCCCAGCTCTTCTAAACAGAGTGGAGGAAAGGAAGATCCCAGACAGAGGCATTTATTGGGTATACGTAATGGAAATCCATTACCTATACCCAATAAATGCCTCTATATGGGTGCCATCTTGACATATCTGACACCTCCTCTGCAGTCACCTCCAGTCCCATTTTTGCATCATTGCCCTTCCTCCCCATCCTCAAATATTTGTGTCCTTCACCAAGGTTTTTTCTGTTGCGGAGAAAAATAATTAGAGGTGAAATGAATCTTGTTTCCATGCTCTCAATCCTCAAGAATAATAACATTTTCACATACTACAAAAATAGTAAAGAAGCAAGTATATGAAAAAAGAGTGCCTTTTTTCATCTAAACCTGAATAGATTGTAAGTAAAAAGAAAAAGCATAGATATTAACTAATTCAATTTAAAATAAAATTCTAAAATTTCATGAACAGGATTGCACAATCAGCATGTTTAATAATGATCAATATAACTGCAAAAATCATTTGCAGATCCAAAGAACTGTCTTTCAACCCCCCGTGTATAATATTAATAAAAAATTATGTCAGTGATGTCTTCAGTGTAAAGGTTACAAGTTATTGTGCCAAATGTCTTTAAGCTGATGGGGCATGCTTATTTTACTAAACTAGCTACTACAAATCTATTTTTAAATCTCTGCTGCAAACAAGAGACAACAGAAGTCTTGGTATCATTTATATTTACTGCCTGCTGAAAATAAAGTTGCTATACAATCTGCAAAGCTTAATTAAGGGCCTTTCCACATAGCAATTTTTCAATTTCAACCTGGGAGTTCTACCAAAGGAAATTCTCACACAATGGGAGTCTTTTGAAAGCCTAGTCCTATCCCACACCACCTATTAAGATTACATATTTCAACTAAGACTTGCATAGTGGCTTATGACCAAACATGTGATTTAGCCGCCATAACAATACCACAGTTGTCTGAAAGGAAGGCAAATTTAAGATACTGGCTCTATTTTCAAGGAAGAGAAGATAGAAAAACTACAACTATATTTGACAAACTTGAAGATTAGCTGATGTTTCAAAGGGAATCTTTCCCTGGGGAAAGTAACCCTTTTTTTCTAAGGCCTAAGCAGGGCTCTAACCTCTGTTGCTCTTGCTTCATCTCTTTGCAGTTCTGCAGCCCCATTCTCTTCTCTTTCCAATAAAGGATACCACTTCTTCTTATCTCAATGCCAATCTTGGATTTCCTTCTTCTTTCTTTCTGTCAGAAAAAAAGGGGGGAACATGGATGGGTGCATCTGTGTGCACCCACGTGTGTTTCTGTAGATGAATATGTCTCATACAAGTACTCCTCGACTTACAACCATTCATTTAATGATTGTTTGAAGTTACAATGGTGCTGAAAAAAGTGACATATTACCAGTCCTCACACTTATGACCACTGCAGCATTTCCATAATCACGTAATCAACATTTGAGTGCTTGGCAACTGGCATGTGTTTATGATGGTTGCAGTGCCCTGGGGTTATGTGATTGCCATTTGCGACCTTCTGAGCTGGTTTCTGACATGCAAAGTCAATGGGGAAAGCCAGATTCACTTAAATGATGGCATGATTCACTTAACAATTGTGGCAAAAAGGTTGTAAAACCAGGCATGATTCACTTAACAACTACCTTGCTTAGCTAGCAATGGAAATTCTAGTCTCAATTGTAACAGGACTAACTGTACAATTATTTATAGATGGGCTCAAATCATAAACACCTTCTTTTACTTAATCATCAACTTCAATGTTATTAATTCTATTATTAATTTGTTGTTAGGTTCTGGCTCTGTCCATTTTGGGAATGTGATTATCATAAATTGCATTTACATTAGCACTGGTACTGTAGTAGAGCTACTGTTATCTATGGTGCAAAACTCCAGATAACCAATAGATGGCACCAAACAAAATTTACTGCAGCGGTTCTCAACCTGTGGGTCGTGACCCCTTTGGGGGTCGAATGACCCTTTCACAGGGGTCGCCTAAGAACGCACTAGCCCACCAGCCCCCTTTGTCACCTCATTGTGTGCGAAGAGGGGGTCGCGGCATTAGGAAGGTTGAGAACCACTGATTTACTGGATTTTCCAGTTGTCCCAAGTTATGAATCCTGAACTGGCAGGACTGGCTAATTGATGCCACATGCATTATTCTTAACTTGAATAAATTAATGGCACTGTAAAATAAATATAGATATTTATTTTAGATATTTATTTACAGTGCCATAATTTATTCAAGTTGAGAACAATGCATGTGGCATCAATTAGGCCTGTCAGTTGTTTTCTTTAAATCCCATTTTACTTTATAAACATACTCTCCACACCACTAAATCTCCCATTGCCCCATAGAAGAAACACAAATAGCTAAGAGAAACATGAGTGAAATGTTGAAATGCAGGTAGCCTTCAATATACAACCAATCATTTTATGTGCTTCGGACTTATGACAATTCAGAGTATAGAGCATAATAGATGCTTTATAGCCCATAAAGCTAGTTCTACCCATTGTAGTGGCTCACGGTCACATGACTGCAATTTATGACTTTTTTTGGTCAATTTACAGTTCTTATTTGCCAGTTTCTGGCAAAAAAAAAATGCCCGTTTGGAAAAAAGGATTAAAATAACAACTATGCCATTCAGTTAATAATCACCTGATTTGCTTAATTACAACATGAACATTATACAAAAAATAGGGTCTGGTCACATGACTTATAACCATAACGACTTACAACTGGATTTGTGGGCCAATTGTGGTTGTAAATTGAAGACTACCTGTACCTCTTACCTAGTATTATAATCTGTATCAAATCTGAAATACACATTCAGAAGGTCTTTTAAAATATTGGGATATTCCATCTGAAATTTCTCATCTGGCAGGGAGTGTCAGAAATCACAATAATATGATTGTAAATAAAAGTGGGGTGACTATCGTGGAAATTTCAATTCCATAAGAGTAATAGGTCCCATTTTTAAAATGCATTTTTAAGTTAGCAATTTGAGGTCCTTGATTCAAAAATTGTTCTGATATAAGGCACTGTTTGGGCTAATGGGAAGGTAGAGACAGAAAAGTTTTAGTAGTATAGCGGATAGGGGATATATTCCTGTTCTTGGTGGGAATAAATGGATGAACCTCTTTAGTGATGCTTAAATTAACAGGATTGGAAAAGACCTATCTCCAAGCCTTCAAATCACAAAGCGATCCATTTCTTCTTCCCTATGGTTTATTTCTAGGAAGATTTCTGTAACCAGATCATCTGTATTGAATGTTTTCAACCCCACCCCAAGGATCAAAAGAAGTTAACTATGCTAGAAGTAAATATATATTATGGTCACATTTACTGCTAATAAATTACTAAGAGAATAAGATCACATGGACATCACTGCCACTGCTAACAGTAGACCTTCTCCCTAGCCCCAAGAAAATTCAGCTTGAACATTGGTAATATTGGATAATAAAATCTAAAGAGCAGTGCCAGACCATGATGCAAAATTAAATTTTACTCAAGCAAGTACTTAGCATTATTCTGATCCTTCAATTAAGGTTTTTCCCAGAATTTTACTGTCACAATTTTTTTTGTCTATAGACTTATTTATTGAAAAAGCAGAAACTGAACTAATATTAGCAAATTGCTCCTTTACACAGTTCCTCTATGCAAAACTATACAATTAAAAACAAACAAACCCAGGGATGGATGTTTTTAATTTAAGCAATGATATAAAATAATTTTTCAGCAAAAAGGATATAAAAGGACTATTTGAGGAAACTTCATTAACTTAGGAAAAGTAAACCACTTTATAGTTCTGTTTTTCATACTATACAATTATAAATACTGTACCCTTTCTGGGGATTAATGCAGGTGTCTATGTAATAATAAAGACTGATTTGATTTGACTGCCTTTTGTGATGAGAGAATAAAAAAGGCTCAGTGCAGCCCTAAACATGTTTACTTATGAAGTATACTGACTATCACAAATGAAGGCAAATATATGTGTCCTAGGATAATGTTGCAGGATCCAATCTGGGTCAATCACCGGGACCAGAAGTTTTGTCTTCCGAACTTTCAGACTCATGCTGGATGGGCTCCAGCAGGGGTCCGACAGCCCAGAAGACAAAAACCTCTGGTCCTGGTGACCCAGATTGGATCCTGCTATACTGAATATATTTAAAAGCTGACAACTGACATGACTGATTTTGGTTGAGGCCCAACTATATCCTATAGATCTTGCTGCTGAGTGAGCAGAGAAAAGGTTGAACTATGAATCCACAATCCTGGACATAAACAATGATTATAAAATAAATTACAAAAATTAGGACAATGAATTTAGGATAAACTTTACCCCTCCTATAGACCATGACATCCTCAAAAAAAGTCAGGCCTCCAGAAATTATCAAATTGTAGTTTCCAATATAAAAGAAGAGAAAAATATTCCTTACAGTGTATGTCCGTATCAACTCTATTTAATTTAAAATATGTCAAGAAGATGAAATTAAATGTAGATGTCCTCCTTTTTGGATTGTAGCTTCCAGCATATTGTTCAAAACTAGTACACATACATAATATCTATTTCAGGCACCACATTCCTAGCAGTACTGAAAGATCTCTTTGCACAAACAACAGCGCATGAAGGGATTTCCAGATCAGCAGGCATCTAGTGTGACCAATGTTTTCACACAAGTTAACTTCCACACTGGTGTGATGTAGGATGGGCTTCTCACTGTGAAAGCTTGGCAGAGACAAATGTTTAGAAACAATGGTACAAGTATGAAGTGTTATCCTTACAACTATACAAGTTGTCCTGGCCTTATAACCATTTATTCAGTGACCATTCAAAATTACGATGGTGCTTAAAAATTGACTTATGACCTGTGCCCAAAGTATGGCTGTTGTAACACCCTGCAAATCAATTCAGGCACTTGGAAGACCTCCGCACTTATTATTGCAGAGATTTTTATTTCCCCCTTCCCCCCCCCCAACACCTGCCTATTTCCCCCATCAATGCCCTTTGGTCTCTCCTGCCCCCTACTTTGTAGGATAGTAAGCAGCCCCAGAACATTCAAGTTTAAGTTAGTTTTATTTCTATGCTGCCCAACTCCCGGAGGACTCTGGGCGGCTTACAACAATAAAAACATTATAAAAATATAAAAACTATTAACAAGAAACATATTAAAAAACATTCAACAACAAATAAAAACCCATACACACCGTTTTGTGGCCGGATCTCGCCAAATTACAGAGGCGAGATCAACGGCCCCAAGCCTGCCGGAAGAGCCAGGTCTTCACCGCTTTCCAGAAGGCCAGCAGGGTGGGGGCAGTCCGGATCTCAGGAGGTAGCTGTTTCCAGAGGGCCGGAGCAGCCACAGAGAAGGCCCTCCCCCGTGGGCCCACCAGCCGGCACTGTTTAGCTGACGGGACCTGGAGGAGCCCAACCCTGTGGGATGGATCTTACCGGTTGCTGGGAGCTATGTGGTAGGAGGCGGTCTCGAAGATAACCTGGCCCTGAGCCATGTAGGGCTTTAAAGGTAATAACCAACACCTTGAATTGTGCCCGGAGACCAATAGGGAGCCAGTGCAGCTCGTGGAGAATTGGTGTAATATGGGTGTACCTAGGTACACCCATGACAGCTCGCGCGGCCGCATTCTGGACCAACTGTAGTCTCCGAACACTCTTCAAGGGTAGCCCCATGTAGAGCGCATTGCAATAATCTAACCGTGAGGTGACAAGCGCATGAGTGACTGTGAGGAGAGCCTCTTGATCCAAGTAGGGTCGCAATTGGTGCACCAGGCGAACCTGTGCAAAGGTCCCCCTAGCTACAGCTGCCAAATGTTGTTCTAATTTTAGCTGTGAGTCTAGGAGGACACCCAAATTGTGAGCCCGTTCTGAGGGGGACAATTTCTTCCCCCCCCCCAGAACCAAGGATAGACAGTCGATATAGTCTTTGGGAGGCAATACCCACAGCCACTCGGTCTTGTCTGGGTTAAGTCTGAGCCTGTTAACTCCCATCCAGACCCTCACAGCCTCCAGTGATACAGATACTGTCCCTGCTCTTTTGGAATAAGATGACAGATATATTAGTCCCATATTTACAAAAGTATGCCTATCCTGGGGTTATGAGGCTTTAGCTGGAACTCCTGCTCAAAAGTATTCTTTTCTATCTTTGGCTTCAAAAATATTATTGCAAACACCATTTTGATGGTAAATCCAGGTAGAAGAAAATGTTTGGCAGTAATATTATAGTTTGGACTATATAGTTTGGACTACACAGCTGTTACTCTCCAAATAAAAGCAGTCAGCAGGAACATGTTCTGTAGTTTCTTCCACTTTTTCTTCCTGAAGCTATCCCAACTTACAAATTTTCCACTTGAGCACTTTGTTGTTCTTAATATTAGTTAGTGTTTCTTAGTATTAAGCCTCACTTTGACCACTGGTACTGGCTACTGTGTCAGTTAGTTTGTAAGTTTGGTAAACTGGATCATGGCAAGCTCTGGCTCCATGATCCTTAAAGATTCAATGTTGATAAACTGAAGCACTGCTTGACTCATTAAAAATGAAAGGAAAGATGCCTCAAAGCTTGAGAAGATTACACAGCAAAGGTTATAAGAACAACCCCTATTCATTTGAGACATTTTTGTCACTAAAGAAGACAGACATGGTTCCCAAAGTACAAAATTACAACAGAAGCAAATTGTCACCAATAAAATAGTAAATACTTTAGCAATTGTTGTTGTTGTTGTTAGTCGCGAAGTCGTGTCCGACCCATCACGACCCCATGAACGACGTTCCTCCAGGCCTTCCTGTCCTCTACCATCCCCCGGAGTCCATTTAAGCTTACACTGACTGCTTCAATGACTCCATCCAGCCACCTCATTCTCTGTCGTCCCCTTCTTCTTTTGCCCACAATCGTTCCCAGCATTAGGCTCTTTTCCAGTGACTCCTTCCTTCTCATTAGGTGGCCAAAATATTTGAGTTTCATCTTCAGGATCTGGCCTTCTAAAGAGCAGTCAGGGTTGATCTCCTCTAGAACTGTCTGGTTTGATCGCCTTGCAGTCCAAGGGACTCGCAGGAGTCTTCTCCAGCACCATAGTTCAAAGGCCTCAATCCTTTGGCGCTCAGCCTTCCTTATGGTCCAACTTTCACAACCATACATTGCAACTGGGAAAACCATAGCCACACACTTTTGTTGGCAGGGTGATGTCTCTGCTTTTTAGTATGCTGTCTAGATTTGCCATAGCTTTCCTCCCCAGGAGCAAGCATCTTTTAATTTCTTGGCTGTAGTCCCTATCTGCGGTGATCTTGGAGCCCAGAAAAATAAAATCTGTCACTACCTCCATTTCTTCCCCATCTATTTGCCAGGAATTGAGAGGGCCGGATGTCATGATCTTAGTTTTCTTAATGTTGAGCCAACTTTTGCACTCTCCTCTTTAACCGGCATCAAGAGGCTTTTTAGTTCCTCCTCACTTTCTGCCATTAGAGTGGTATCATCTGCATATCTGAGGTTGTTGATATTTCTCCCGGCAATCTTAATTCTAACTTGTGATTCATCTAGCCCTGCCTTTCTCATGATGTGCTCTGAATATAAGTTAAATAGGCAGGGCGACAGTATACAGCCTTGCTGAACTCCTTTCTCAATTTTGAACCAATTAGTGGTTCCGTGTCCAGTTCTCACTGTTGCTTCTTGACCAGCATATAGGTTTCTCAAGAGACAAATAAGATGGTCTGGTACTCCCATCTCTTTAAGAACTTGCCACAATTTGTTGTGATCCACACAATCAAAGGCTTTAGCATAGTCAATGAAGCAGAAGTAGATGTTTTTTTGGAACTCTCTAGCTTTCTCCATGATCCAGCGTATGTTGGTAATTTGATCTAAAACATAAAACACTGAACCAGTAGTTAGGCTCAGTCATCAAAATTCTGGCTCACGTGACAATTGGTTACAATCTGGCTCACGTGACAATTGCAGAGTTTTATGGTCACAATATCTGAAGTCTACATGCAGCCTTGAGTTGTCTGTCATAAACCTATGCAATAAAGGCAGACTTCTTGCAGACCTTGCATCATTTTTTTTAAAAAAGCTTAAAGGTACACTGACTGGTAGCCTTAGAATCAACACAGAAACTTCTACAGTCCCAGCACAATCAGTCAGGAATTGATATTTGTGTCATCTCTTCC
Organism: Thermophis baileyi; assembly: GCA_003457575.1. Lineage (NCBI taxonomy): Eukaryota > Metazoa > Chordata > Lepidosauria > Squamata > Dipsadidae > Thermophis > Thermophis baileyi. Next base: position 1,300,171 of record QLTV01001233.1, read on the forward strand.
AGAGGGAAGGTACATGGAGTCCCTTCTCAGGCAACAAAATAAGTCCTGCTGGCATTTTCATCTTTCACTAAAACCAACAGTAACATTTTGCTTTTGTGGCAAAAAAAGCTCCTCTTATTATATGCTCAATTTTCCTCAAAAGGAAGTCACCCTGTGTATATTAGCACTTTCTCCTCTGCAGTACAGCACCATAACTGTATGGTTTTATGTTCTCCATCTTTGCATTATTTCAGATAACTACAAATTTTCCAACAAATCTGTATTTATCTAAAAGCTATATCCAATTGTAGGATTTGTCTGTATACTCTTGCTTGTAGGAGATAGACACTGTATTATGCTAACAATGAGGTTTAATGTCCATTCTCATTGTGAATTAAGTAAATGTATGTTTGCTTGAAGAACAGAATACAAACATTTTAAGTTAGACAAACAGAACTAAGCAACTACATTAACACTATTTCTTAGATATATGTCTTTCTAAAGACTATTTGGCCTCAGTTTTGTATCAGAGTGCTTTATCTATAACACTTTTAAATACATTGTTAATTTATTGTCAGCTTTGTGAAATGAGCTCAGTTTTTCCATCTCAAGCTTTCCTTTTAAAGGAAGAGCTAAATAGAAGTTATTATTTTGATTTTTAAAATAAATATTTGTTTACAGATGCAAATGAATTACTGAACAATCATAAAAAATATCATTTACAAGCATTTTTAAAGTTACAAAGAACAGAACACCAAATAAAAGAAACAGGAAGACATAAAAAAACAAGTAAGAATCCATAGAATTCTATTTCCTGCATTTAGATTTTTCTCAAATTCTCTTCTTGAGAACTTCTTGAGTTCCACTTATAATATTATTCATAATGAAATGTATAAAAAGCAGAAAAGAGAAAAATGCATGCTATGAGAGATGCATGCTATAATCAATTATATTTTCTGGGCTTTAAGCAAGCTTTAAAGGATATAAGTTTTATATTTATAGTAATTATTTCAGACTACTTGCTGATTGCAAGAGACCAACATAAATATAATCTGCTGCTCAGATGCTTCTATCCTGACTAAAAGATCTTGAATATATGAACAAAAATTATTTAGGAATGTTTGTATGCAAGGCATCATACTTTTCATTTAATTCTTATGGATATGAATAGAATTCAGAAAAGAAAAAAACAGGTGAAATTTTTCATTTTTCGCAATAAAATAAGTTTTAGGTAAACTTATTTTTCAAAGTTGCTTTTTGTTTTCGATTCACAAGAATTATTTTGCAATGTCACAATACAATAATACAATTTGGAGATATATTATTATTTGTAACTTTAAATTTAACCAGTAGAAGAAAAATCTAAGATACCCCCACATTTTTCTATAAAGGAAAACAAAACGGCTGGAGTTCTAATTGGATATCATAGTTCTTAATGCATAATTACTACTGTGTTTACTTCAAAGAAAAATTGTAATAACTAGCTAGTTACACATATAGCTGATGGCACATTTCTTATTCTTATTCATTACTGCTTACCTGATAAGAGTGAATGTTTGGTGTTAAATATCCCATGGAAAATATATGTGTTTAATCAAAAGTTTCCATATGAGTTATTCAATGCTGCACTTTTGCACAATGCAAAAACTTTTTGTTGAGGACAATTGCTATACCTGAAAATAACTGACTATGCACTGACATTACTGAACTGAAAGATTCTTCACTGTATCTTGTAAGGTAAGATCCATATGCAAAGGGAATGCCTAAACAGGATTATCATTGATACATAATAGCTAGTATGGTGTAATAATAAAGTGATGGACTAGATAGGAATGAGTTCCAGGTTCCAGTCTTCCCTTATTCTTCGTTTTGGTTTCCTGGTCAGGACTGTTGCAATCTTGCAAATGTACTATTCTCTTTTTAAAGAGGTAAAAGATCCTGCTTTGGTTTTTAAAGATATTTCCACTCCCAGGGTATAGCACTATCTGCTGACTGCCTTGCTACAGTATTGTTGCAACACCAGCAGCAAGTGAATGTACAAACAGTGAATTTACAAAATGTCATTATGTCGCCCTTCAAGGTATTCCAGACTAGGACATCAAAACCAAGAATGCTAACACTACCCTTATTGTAAGGTTACAGTAACACAATCTTTACATTCTAAAGAACTAGGGAAGGTCAATTCTAAGATGCATTCTCCATCACCATTCCTACTTTGGACTCAGATATCTCTTATACCAAATACATAACTTATACCAAAAATGTATCTGTAAAAGACAATTTAGGAATACAAATTAAAACTAGAAAATGATAAGAGAACACCTGTCTGCACTACATGAGTTCAAATCACTGGGACCTGACAGATTACATCCCAGAGTTCTGAAGGACCACTGAACCATATCTTTCAAAGATCCTGGAGCACCGGGGAACTACAGAGGATTGGAAAAGAGCTGATGTGGTTCCCATCTTCAAAAAAAAAAGTGGGGGGATAGATCCAGGAAACTACAGACCAATCAGCCTGACATCAATACCTGGGAAGATCCTAGAAAAGATAATCAAGCAACCGACTGCAAACACCTAGAAGCAAACAAAGTTATAATCAGATTTATCAAAAACAGATCATGCCAAACAAATCTTATTTCATTATTTGACAAAGTGGCTAAATTAGTGGACCAGCAAAATATAGTGGATATAGTATATTTGGATTTCAGTAAGGCATCTGACAAAGTAGACCACAACCTACTTCTTGGTAAGCTAAAAAAATGTGTGATAGACAGCATCACCATCAGATGGATTTGTAACCGGCTGACAAATTGCTCTCAACATGTACTCAATGGAACTATATCTACTTGGAAGGAAGGAAGCAGTGGGGTAGCCCGAGGTTCTGTTTTAGGCCCAGTACTCCTCAACATCTTTATAAATGATTTAGATAGGGGAATAGAAGGGGAACTCAAAAGACAGTAATAAAGTCATTTGATAATTTATTTCATAAATGGCAGCTTAGTCCAACCAGGTGGAAAAAAGCCCAAGAAAAAGCATTTCCTATCATTCAAAGACAATTTGCCTTGATTAACTTACTATAAATGAGGGTAAAAATTCATCTTACTAGTTCCAAGACACCCGAGTTATGTACTATATCCCACACAGCTGGGCAACAGTAAGCAAGGGAAAGAACTACACAGAATTCAGTAAGGCACACTTTAATGCTTATTTAACATAAATACAGTACATATATGGTACTTGGAAACTGTTAGAAGAATTTCCTATTCTCATTTATAGTGGCCAGTCACTCTCTCTCAGCCCTAAAAAGATGGCAAGGGCAAACCACTTCTGAAAAACCTTGGCAAGAACACGGCAAAGATTTGTCCAGGCAGTCTCAAGAATCAGTTACTACTGACTGAAAGTGGGGGGGGGGGAATCAAGGTTTGGCATTATAGTACCTCCAAGATGATCTCTTCCACTCATGTTCAGCCCACCTAATACAGAGCTCCTGGGAGGATCTATTATTAACACCCACCACTCCTACTATTTATTTGTAATAGGTGAATGGAGGCCCACTGGTCAGATATGATGGATCAGCTACTCTAGTGTTAGACTTCAGAAATTATTAAAAGTCAACCTTAAGATGACCTTTGTTTTATATCACCATCTATTTTTTACTGCTTTTTGACTATTAATATTTCATCTGTGGTTGTTTATTGTTATGTAAAATTATGAATACTATGGATGTTTTACTATTGAGACTGCAAGCCAATGGTAGCTTTACAACTGTGGTAACGCAAACATTGGGTGGATAGATGGATAAATTGATGGATGGATGAATAAATTGTAAGTTAAATATTTCCTAATGAAAAATAATGTTAAGTATAAATAATTTACTTCTAACTTCTAACCTTTTATACCTCTTTTCCCTGCTCTTGGGTTTTAATAAGTTCTGATAAAATAAATGTAATATTAAATCACTCTGCTGGAATCTGAGGAAGAATACATAAAGAAACAAACTTTTGGATGTCTTTCAAAAATGGAGTAAAACTTATTCATGTTGCCAATGTCAGTTGTATATATTGCATCTTATTATAGGCTTTGTTTCACTTCATCACCTTCCATTCAAAGCTGTGTTGTTTTAACAGAAGCACTTTTGTTAAATGGATGGAAAATGAAGAACACAAATTTAGACTCAGAGAGCAAGATTATTTTAATGCACTGCTGATCTCTTCAAATTCAAATTAAAACAAGCTCCAAAAGAAAATGATGTAATGGTAACAGCAGTGGAAACCACAAAGAGTTGATTTCAGCCAGTGAGTTAGTTCTTAACACAATAACTCAAATAAATGAAAGGGTTTCAAAATTCCAACATTAACTGTATTGTGCTACAAAACCATACAAAGTATCACTAAAATCAACTATATGGGTATATTTTTAAGAATCTTGATTTAAATGGCTTCTGTTTATTCTAGAAGTCTTCAGTGAAGAATAGCAGACACAAGCCTGCCCATAAGACATCTTGGTTGGTCTGTTAGATTACCTGCTCGGTATAATTTGAATTTTATTCTCTCATTGCAAACTACAGTGCTTTATTGCAAAGGACCATCTGTCTGCAAAAGATGGGGTGGGGGGGAGTAAACTAAGTTGGCAGCCTCTAGTAAAATGGGTGTTTCTGACATATTACTGTATTCAGTTAATTTAATTATGGTAGAAGAGGCATGAAAATAGCCCTCTAACAAGTGTTGGATTTTTAAACATGTATGGAGTATCCATTATATATACCGGTACTAATCTAGTTTGATTCCCATCTCATTCCAATACTTAATACATATATTCCTAACTGGTGTGGATGTATGCTGCATGTGAGTTAATTTTACCTTCAATCCAAAGACAGTTCCTTGAATTCAAATAATATATTGTCTCCAGAGGAATTCTCTGTATTGGGATAATCTTATCACAGCTAATTAAAAACAGCTTTTTCTGGCAGACTGAAAGGGGTAACATAGAACAAGGTGACCATCCAGAACACCCACTGATATTCAAATATTTTATTTTATACTAATGATTTTTAAATAAACAAATTCCCACAAAATGAATTAAAAGGATGTTCTTTCCAAAATAATACTTTTTCAGCCTAATTAGTATCAAGAAGTACTCTCTGAACACTTTCTGATCTCCTTGAAAAGCAAAACAAGACGGAAGATGAAGGATTACACTTTAAGCATCTTCCTAATAGAGTGTTCATGCTGTTTCTGCAGTAGATTATGATTTCATCTGTTATGGCTTTACCAAATCAATAATTGCACTTTTAAGAAAGAATGCAAGAGTTGTGATACGTGGCATACATTTTTGTGTGTAGCTTCTGTAAGTAAATAACAAAGAAAATTATGAAAGACTATCAAAATAACCTGCTCCCAAACCAAAATGACAAGTGTTCCTCACTCAGGGTGGATAAAAATTGATGATTTTTAAATAAAAAATAAAAAAATTGGATCTTTTACATTTAAATCGGATTTTTTTATTTAAATTGATTTTTTTATTTTTATCAAATTTATTTTAATAAAATGCTTTTGGAGTAAAAATCTATCTAAAGATAGTTTTCTATTTAAGATACATTAATAATTTAATTTATTCAGCATGAAATGGACCTTAGTTATGTAGCATGAGGCTATATATTCTGCAATTTTGGGAGTCAATAGCAGTTCAGAGGAGCCGCTGCGGGACAGAGATGACAGTTGCTCTTTAAAAATTATGATTTAAATCGAGTTGATTTAAATCAAGCCTTTTTACTAGTGATTTAAATCATGATTTAAATTGTGATTTAAATCGACTTGATTTAAATCAAATCCACCCTGTCTTCACTTAACAGCCATTCAAAGTTACAACAGTGCTGAATGAATCGTATTTATAGTCTAGTGCTCCTGCATTCACATAAAAATTCAGATGCTTAGCAGCCTGCGTTTAAAATCACAGCATGCCTCAACTACCCCCACATATCTCCCAGATCTCTGCCCTTTTGCCTGTCCTGCTCTCTATTGCCCCTGAGGTCCTTTCCTCTGACTTGCAACTCCAGCGCCATTTGTCATGACGGGTCAAACATGGATTTGATGGCACATAATGCACCAAAAATCAGAGACAGGTATCCCTACAAAGAAAGACAATTCTAGAGGCTGAATGAGGAAAAACAAATACCTTTGAAATGTACTGGTGATAATTTCTGAGAATATGTTGAATTTCAAGAACAAATCATTTGATACTAGATGAAGTAAAACCAGACCAGTCACTGCAAGCGTTAATAATGAAGTTAAAGCTTACATATCTTGATGTCTAAGGGTCATGTCCATAGAGGCATGAAGAGAAAAAGGAGAACAATGAGATTGGTACTTAATAGGTCTCTATAGATTTCTGAAAGCTAAGTGGAGTTGGGTTTGCTTAAAATTTGGGTGAAAGATTGACCAAAATATTGGGGCCCCAGGCAAGTTGGGAAAGAAGTTGGGAAAGAAAAAAAGAAAAGAAAATTCAAGAGGAGGAAATGAAAAACTATTCCAGCATTTTTGCTAAGAAAATTATGTAGGCAAATTAATGAAATCATCAATAGCCAAGTCTGAGCTGGAGATATTATTTTAACTTTTCATATTTATTTTTAAAATTACATTTACAGAAAAAACAGATGTGTTAGGAATATTCAACATACACAATTGCTTTACAAAAAATACCTAGCAATTTTAGACAGATTCACAAATGCCAGCCTACAATGATACATAAAACATCATACCCACTAATTCCCAGGATAGTTGGGAATTATGTATATCATGTAACAGAAATCTGCAACTGGAATAACTTTCAAGCACTTGCACATTTTGCAAGTTAAATTTTTTATCTAGATGCTGTTATTTCTTCCATTCTGTTAGGATGTGGCTGTTATTAACAAGCTTTGGTTCAAAACAAGATTCAGAAATAGGAAAGTTCTGAAAAGCAGGCTAATCAACTACAGGTAGTCTTCGATTTACAATCATTTATTAAATGATTGTTTTAACTTACAACAACACTGAAAAAAAATGACTTACAAATGGTTATGACCATTGCAGCATCCTCATGGTCACGTGATAAAAATTCAGGCACTCGACAACGTATTTATGACAGTTGCACTGTCCCAGGGTCATGTGATCACCATTTTTAGCTTTCCCAGCTGGTTTCCAACAAGCATTGTCATGGAGGAAGCCAAATTCCCTTAAGAACTGCGATGATCTGTTTAACACTGTGGTAAAAAAAAAGGTTATAAAACGGGGCACAACTCAATAACTGTTTTGCTCAGCAATGAAAATTTTAGGCTCCAATTTATTATTTATTAATTTAATTTATTTGCCACCCATCTTGCCACAAGGTCCATTATGGTCATAAGTGGAGGACCACCTGTAACTGAGTTAAATCATCAACCTAATTGAAGAAGAAATTTTACAATGGGTCATATCCTATAGATTTGGAAGGGAGAAAGCCACCAGAGTCCTACTGCTCTGCTTCCAAAACTATAGCTATGTTATGCAATGATACTTATTTTTCTCTGTTAAAACTATCTTCAGCTTAGGATACTCTTATTTATTCAATTCAGCTGTCTTTCTTTTTAACAGCTGACTTAAAACATGCTGGATGCAATTCACCTAAATTTTAAGCAGCCCCATTAAGTTCAACTGATGATGTTACCCAGTCTGGTGACAAAATATTTGGAAATTGAAGAACAAGCTCAGAAAACAAACCAGCCCAACAGCCCACAAAATATAGAAATATTGAGCTATTCCACTAAAGTTCATAGGACTTAAAAATGCTTGTTACTAGGTAAATTGTGACCATTCTAGTAATCTCTCACAGCTTTTCCCCTCACAGCTTTGCTTATTATAAATATTTAAATGTTTTATCTTTTTTCTATTTTCTTTGTCCATGTTCTTTTTACTTGTTATTGCTTGGTGTCAGAGCTAGGAGTGCCCAAAGAGATGGAAAAAAGTGAGGATGGCAACCACAACTGCATGCAAAATAGATGGGGCTTTGATTGTGTGGTCATGATTACCTTCTTGACTATTTTATCTTTTCTGAAAATGCCCCTGATCAGTGCACTCATCATAATCATAGTTTAAATGTCCCAGGATGGCTTAAAAACGAGATATACTGACATTCCTGTATTTACAGATCTGCTGTGATGGAGTCTTCCAGGGGAGCACACACTAAGGGAGAGTGCTTTAATAGACTTGTTCCAATCCTTCCTGGAACTCTCTTGTTGAATATGATTTCACCTAGAGACCAATTAGCAACCAAGGCACACTTGATGAGCATATAATAAGGAAGTGGAAAGAAATATATAGAACTCCTGGGAAAAGAGAAGTTTAAGAGAAGGAGCGTTGGTCTTACCTGAGACGCACCTTCTCAGACAGTTGCAGGAGAGTCCAAAGCGTGGGTTGACTCTTCCTTCCTGCATAGACTGAGTTGACAGATTTTTCTAGCCACGCCCTTCCTGTTCCTCTTTCTCCCCAGTTATTCAATGAAGGCGTAGCTGAGTAAGGAAGTTTCTCTCCAATGTCCTCCTAATTTCCCTGAAGGTCCGGACCAAGAAATTCCTAGGGCGGGTTTTGGACTCTCCCGCAACCGTCTGAGAAGGTGCGTCTCAGGTAAGACCAACGCTCCTTCTCCAGATCGGTTGCGGGAGAGTCCAAAGCGTGGGACATACCAAAGCTGATTACTGTTCAGGGGGGGCCACCCCTTGGTCCGGAGATCCCCAGTCCTGTGGACCCTCTGCAACACCCTCCTACCAAAGGATGCATCTACAGATGCAAAGGCGTCCAACCTGTAGTGTTTAACAAAGGGAGACGGGGACGACCAAGTGGCCACCCTGCAAATATCCTCAATGGGAGCCTGAGTCACCCATGCCACCGTAGTGGCAGTGCTCCTGGTCGAGTGGGCAGTTATGCCCCTAGGCACCTGCCTAGCCTGGCTCTCATATGCGGTAGCTATGCATGCTCTGAGCCATCTGCCCACAGTGGAAGGAGTGACCTTAGCACCCAAAGAAAATGGTTGAAAGGATACAAACAAGGACTCCGTCTTGCGAAAAGACAACGTCCTTTTGATGTAAATTCTGAGGGCCCTCCTCACATCTAAAGTGTGCCATTTCTTTTCCAAGGCCTGTGTTGGTCTTGGGCAAATATCAGGAAGAACTAGCTCCTGGGCCCTATGGAACCATGAGTTCACTTTCGGTATTAATGAGGGGTCCAGTCTCAGAACTACCCTTCTGTGTGGAAAATGCATAAGTCTTCCCGAACCGAGAGGGCCGCCAGCTCTGATACACATCTGGCCGAAGTAATGGCCACTAGAAAGACGACTTTAAAAGTCAAGAATCTCAGGTTGTCTGATCTCAATGGCTCAAATGGTGATGTGAGGGCCTGTAGTACTCAGTGTAAATCCCAGGAGGGATATCTGTGTACTACGGGGGGCTGTAGATTGGCTGCCCCTTTGATGAATCTCCGGATGACCAGAAGCTGAGCAAGGGACTCCCGCTTACCGCATAAGATCATCATGGAGAGGGCTGCCAGCTGCCTTCGAAGGGTATTGTGGGATAATCCTCTATCCAGCCCCTCCTGGAGGAAGTCCAGGATCTGTGGTATGGATGCGGAAAGGGGAGAGATCTGTCCTCTGGAACACCATTTGGTAAAGGAAGTCCAAGTAGAGTTATAGATTCTATTTGTAGAGGGCCGTCTAGAGGCCTGGATTGTCTGTATCACCCTGGAGGAAAAGTTGTCATGCCTCAGGAGGTCCCTCTCAAATGCCAGATGAAGCCATTGAGGCTCTGGGTGGCTCAAGCCCCCCTGGCAAAGGGAGATCCTCTCCTGAGGTATCTTCCAGGGTCGGGATACTGATAGGTTCATGAGGTCCGCGAACCATGGGCGTCTGGGCCAGTGAGGCATGACTAGTAAGACCTCCACCTTCTCGCTTCCAAACCACCCCCGGAATGAGGGGAAGAGGGGGAAAGGCGTACAGCAGTCCGTCTGGCCACAGGCTGTGGAGAGCATTGGTCCCTTCCGCCCCTGGTGACGCAAACCTGGTGAAAAACCTTGGTAATTGGGCGTTCCTTGGGGAAACGAACAGGTCTACCACCGGGCAGCTGAACCTCTCGGACAGTTCTCTGAACAGCTCCGGATGTAACTGCCATTCGGAATTGTCTATCGTGATTCGTCTTAGCCTGTCCGCCTGTGTGTTTGAAGCCCCCGAGATGTGATCCGCCCTGAGGGAGTTGAGGTGCTTTTCTGCCCAAAGACCCAAAAGGTGTGCCTCATCCATGAGGGCCCTGGAGTGGGTCCCCCCCTTGTCAATTGACGTGGGCTTTGGTGGTCACATTGTCTGTGAGAATCAACACATGTTGACCCTGTATCAGAGGCTGAAACTGTCGAAGGGCCAGATGGATTGCCCTGAGTTCCAGCCAATTGATGTTGTTGAGCAAGTCCCTCTGGGACCAATGGCCCTGGACCATGTGTGTCTGAAAATGGGCACCCAGCCGAAGAGGCTTGCATCTGATGTGACTGTGAGATGACTGACCTCTTTGAAGGTGCAGCCCCTGGTGAGGGCCGACAACGTCCACCACCAGAAGGATGTTAGGACTGCTGGGATGACTCACACTTGTGACTCTGAGTTGCTGGCGCCCAGGCGCTGGAATGGCAACAGGAACCACTGTAGTGGCCTTGCATGAAACCAAGCCCAGGGGACGATTGATATGCATGATATCATCTTCCCTAACAGTTGGGAGGGCTACCAAAATGTAGCTTTCCCCCCTTATTCGGTTCACCAGCTCCACTATACTGTTTTGACAATCCTGTGATAGAAAAACCTGACATAGCCTGGTGTTTATCACTGCTCCCAGGTGCAGCAGTTGCGTGGTAGGGCTCAGATGGCTCTTCTCTACAGTGAGAAGCCATGCTCCTGTAGGACCCGGATGGTCATCTGAAGGTCCTCCTCTGTCCTCTCTGGCGAGCTGGCTTGGATGAGCATGTCGTCCAGATAACATTGTATTTGAATTGGCATGGCCCTCAGGTGAGCTGCAAGTGCTGCCAGCACCTAAAGGCTCTGGGTGCCAACGCCAGGCAGAACGGCAACGCCCTGTATTGAAAATGATTTCCTGCGTAGCAGAACCTTAGGAACTGCTGATAAGATTGGAATGTGAAGATAAGCCTCCATCAAGTCTATTGAGGTGAGAAAACAGCTTTCACTTATGCCCTCCAGGATGGACTGGAGAGAGCTCATTTTGAAGCGTTTGTAAATCACAAATTTGTTCAGTTTTTTTCAAATTTAAAATAGCTCGCCATCTCCCCGAGCTCTTCGGAACCACGAACAGGGTGGAGTAGTAGCCCTGTTTCCTTTGGTCCCAGGGTACTGCCTCTATGGCCTGAATGTCCAGAAGGTGCTGGATAGCCGTCTCCATGAGGTCTATCCTCACTTGATTTGTGGAGACCGGGCAACGAATAAAGTGCCGGGGGGGAGGAATTCCAGAGCTAGACCTGATCTGACCGTGCTGCGGACCCAAGAGTCCATGATGGTCACCTCCCACTGGTCCGTGAATAGGGCCAATCGGCCCCCAATGGGAGGACTGGCTTGACTGTCACTTAGTCCTGCGGAAGGGTTGTCCTCCCGATCCCCGAAATGGGTGTTTGCCCTGGAACTGCTGTCTGGGCTTGTCACGAAACCCAGACCTATCCGACTGAGAATCGGGCCTCTGGGGAAAATATCTCTGTTGTTGTGAAAAATCCTCTGAACCTCTGGGTCTGGGCTGGTAACTTTGCTGCAGGCCTGCAGCAATGCCTTGAGATATAGCCCTTGAAATTATCTCGTTGATATTTTCTGGCAATTCGCCTCCCTGGTCTTCCCGTGGGTGCAATCCAGCCGCAGTGGGCGTGAATGTGGCCTCAGGGGTCTGGCTTCTAGCCACAGGATCCTGTTGCCAGCTACTAGGAGCTATGCATGCAAAGGGATCATATTCCTGCTCTCTGTTGCCTTGTAAGGACAACTGTGGAGACAGCTCTCCCACGCCCTATGGAGGCCAGTTCGGTAGAGCTGCAGCATTGGTAACAACCAACCGTTCAGCTGAAAAAGGGCGGGAGGCTGCAGGAAGTGCGGGGGAGGAAACCAACCCCCCTTCCAATTCAGCTTGCTTTTTTTCAGCAATAGCAATGCATTTTTACAGCGCTCTTTGCCTTCTCTCTGCATCTTTTTCTGAAGCCTTAGAGGTCTTCTTTGAAAAGGAACGTTTGCCCCTTCTAGTTGCTGGGACCTTACCAGCTGTTGCGGACACAGCAGACTTCCAGGAAGAGCAGGAGAGCGATCCCCCTGCTCTGGAGATGCCCTATCAGCCATCCTAAGCATGGGCAGATGCTTTGGAATCCAAGAGATAAAGGCAAGGCAAGTAAAGCAGTGCGGCAGTGCCAGGAAGCCCTGGGGTAGCCTGCTCACTCACTGGCGGCTTCTCCAAAAGTCCGCGGGTCAGGCGGCAGTGCTGGGACGAACCCAGGTTAGCCAGCCAAGGCTCGATCACCAACGAGCTACAAATTAAAGCGACAGCCTTCCCAGCAGGACTGGGGTAACCCCCTCGGGGAAATCAGGATAGTAGTCTCCTGGCTGCGCTGGGCGATTGGGGGCCCAATGTGCTCTAAACGGTGTCAGTGGCCTTCCCAGCAAGTCTGGGGTAGCTCACACTGCTCTTGGGGGAGTTTTCAGGACAACCAAACCCCTAGAATCCTTCGGCCGATTGGAAGCCGATGGCCGCCTAAGATCGCGGCAGCGTGAACGCTGCCTTTCCACCACCTCCGCTTGCCAGGCAAGTCCAAATTTGAAGTAAAAAAGAAAGGGTTTTAAATCTCACGGGAGAGTCCAAACTTTCCTTTATCGACTGAACAGGTCCGCTCTGCAAGGACTGAGTCGAATAACTGGGGAGAAAGAGGAACCGGAAGGGCGTGGCTAGAAAAATCTGTTGACTCAGTCTATGCAGGAAGGAAGATTCAACCCATGCTTTGGACTTTCCCGCAATCGATCTGGAGAAAGCCCAAACTTAAGACAGAATGAATCTGAAAGGGGTCTGTTGAGATAACTGGTGAGCAGAAGCCAACACTTTTTCAGAGTATATATACTCTAGCAGACCAAAATAACGGCATACTTAAGACTTATGACATGTTTAGTATCAGCTCATATTCCAAACCTTTTGCTGCTTAAGTCTCCAATTTACAACTCAAGATAATAAAAAAGTCAACAATGCTGGAAACTACATCTTTCAGATACATTGCACAATTTTGTACTGAAAACTACCACATAAAGGACATGAAAATGTTTCTACATTCCACTTAGGAACTGAAGAGTCATTTGTAACAAAAGCCATCATTTTTCCCTACAACATTAAAGCAATTTAATAGTAATTATATTCTGTATACATATCGTCCAAACTGTTTCCATATCAGATATTCAATGCAAGGGCATTCTTCTGAATTGTCATTTTAGTTAAAGCTCTACATGCCATTAAGAGGATTAAGAAGCTATTAATCACAAGTAGTTTATCTGGTGGAGGTTTATGGAGATCTAATGCCATTCAAACCTCTGTTCCAAATCACACTCAGACCACTCCCTTTCCTGCCTCACCATCTGTCATATGATGCTCCAATGAATGGCTTTCGTATTCTTATTATTAGAATTAAGATAATACACATGTATATCCTCGATGCAGTAATAACAAAATCTATTCACTTCTAAATTAATACTTAATATATTCCAGAGCTCTCCTCCCCACTGCAATTTTTTTTCTGAACAGCAGGGCCTAATCTTATGCTTCTTTTGAAAGTAAGATATTTCTTTGTTAAAAATTTTAAAGGGAGTCCACTCTGCAAATTAAAAAGTCAAAATATTTTATAGATATTTTATTACACAATCACATTATTTTCATCCCTGTATTAAGAATAAGATTCTCTTTTCTAACCCTTAAGTATATAAATGGAACATTTATAAGAATAATCAGACGACAGGTTGTTTTTTTTAAGCATTATTATTAGCTGAAAGTATCCATGGTGAACCACACTCATTATATTCTGGTGTCAAAATGTATGACCAGGAAAATGAACCCAATCAAGGGGGGGCTTCCATAAACTTCCTGTTATATCTGTAACTGCAAAAATGACACAGCTGTCAACCCAGCAGGTCATCCTACAGGGCCTGATGAGTTGCTTTCAGTTCTATAACTAGAGAGCACTATCATCATTTTGCAAGTCTTCTTGCAAACACCTAGGCTCAGAAGGCTACATTTTGATTGGAAAGCTGAATAAAGACTTAACAAGCTAGTAAAAATAGCTTGAATGTTTCAACACATTTTTCTGTTGAAGGAAAAGAGAAAAAGACCTACGCCATACGTATACTATTTTGTCTTTTATCCCTACATTGATCAAAGACAAACTATTGGCTGGCTACTGGAAGCACTGGCATTTCAAATGTTATTTGAACAATAACAAGTAATACAGTCTAGATATTTCTTTTTCTATTAAGTACAGTATGAGTCACACAATATTTGGGTGGAGGGGAACATACCTTGATACTGTTTTCCACAATCACTGTCCTTCTATGGTTCTTTAATCTAAGCTAAAATCAATATTTTCTTTTCCTTTGAAATTTTAGCATGATTCCTAGAAAAACTCAAGAATTTCTGGAATAATTTTTCATTTAAATAAGTTTCTGGAATTTACTCATGAAACTCACTCTATTCAGAATGCAAAGTAATCCTACAAATGTATTTTCAAGTGATAATTTAATCCAGGTGCTTTACAATATCTCCTTTGACACTTGCCAGATTTTCTACCCAACCTAATATTTTATATTCAAAAAAGAAATGATTAAAACAAAAATAAAACAGGAAGCTAGACTGCTAGTGGAGGCAAACAGTTTAATGGGCAGGTGCAGCTCAGGGTATTCTTTATATAGTAAGCATGCCTTTCTGCTCAGAAAAATGAACAAAAGCAATCTGGAGTTTTGAGGGGACTGGCAGGTAATCTAGTGTTCCGTAAATGGTTGCACCCTGTAAGGCAGCTATTCTATGATGCGGTAACAGTCTGCACAACAGCATGTAACAACTTCCCCAAATTCGAGATGTGCCCAGTAAAAGGCAAAAAGTATTTTTGGGGTACTGACCTAGTCTAGTTCTTTATCTTCCCTGCTACCTTCCATGGACTCAGTCTAATAAAGCCTTGTTGTGGCTAACGAAAGTCTGATTTATTCCATATCCTCTTTTTCCTGATGCCAAACTTGTCCACATTCAGACAGAGCATTTGGAAAGAAACCTATACTTTTCTTTCTTTTCCATTACCAATATAATTCCCATCCCCTTTGAGAGAAGCCAAAGGATTCACCCTTCAGACAACTCAGGAAATCAAATTATATTTCTGTCCTGGGTCTTAACTAATGAACTACTGGAAATGTATAATAAAACTACTACTACTACTAGAAAGGCTCCAGTCTTGGAGCAACTGGTGCCATATGATACATCTAGAAAACATTCTGGTTTCTGGACATTGGTATTGGTATAAACAGATTATTTTCCTCCAGCAGAAAATAGTTCAGAGCATAACTGTTCATAAACTCATATAGCCTCTCCAAAATTTTATGTCGATTAATTATTTGCAGTGTTAAAGAAACATGATCAAATATTTGAAAAATATGTTTTTTACATTACATTTATACCCTGGCATTGCTCAAGGTAGCATGTATGGCATCCCTTTCATTTTTATTCATACATCATTCCCTTGGGGTTGAGAAATAATGATTGGTCAATTATACAGTAAGCTATAGGGATCTGTGCTATACTCTACTCTTCCATGCTACTCTCAGTATAGCCTGTTAACTTGTAGTTTGGGTTGGTGACCTGTAATAAATAATTTTGTTTGATATTAACTTTTATTGATTTGATTACATTTACATTTAATGTACTTTAGTTTTTCTTCTGGCCCCATCCATTTTCTTGTCCTGGCCTATTCTATTTTGGAGTCTGCCTCTTTTCATATTAATTGGTATTGTGGAGGGGCCTATTCCTTTAATATCCGAAGTAACTTACAATGTACAGAGGCAGAGATCACAAACAAACCAGATAGCTTTTCTTGAGGTAATAATTTTGCAACCTTCCAATAAAGCACATTTTATCATGCTTGAGAATGAAGAATAAACAACATGCATCCAAAACAAAGTTTCCTATCCATTATGTTTTTTGCCTTAGAGAAACAGGTTCCTTGGACTTTACCACTGTTTTTTTTTAAAGTCCATGGCCTTTGTAATTGTCCTCCATAGTCACACACTAATTAACTAAAAGATGACTGCTGAGTGTTGAAAACACAAATCTCCTAGCTGGGTCAGTGACCATCAGCAAGAAGCAATATGACTCAGTTCACAACAGCAGAACATTCTATCATTTGACCACAGCATGACTGATGGTTTGGCCATCTGGTAGAGGAGCATAGCAGCCGAAATAAAGCCTCCAGCATTTACAGTAGTTTCACTATCTGAAAAGAAGCATGCTGGAACTCAAATAGGCTCATAAACCAGTTTCTGATCCCAAAATATTGTTCTTTAATTACCAGTGTGCAAAAATTGATTGCTATGGGCATCGAAGTGCTGCTTCACGTTCCAAAGACGGGCATTAAAGAGATGATCAATCTGAGTCCTGTCAACTTTCTTTCTTCGCTAGAATAAAGTTCATTCTGACTTACAATGCTGTCACATTACTCAGATATTTCATAAGTCTATCCACAATCAAAGGGAAAAAAGTATATTTTATAGCTTTCTAAGTAGAATAGGACCAAAACAAAGTGAATTTTCCATTAGTAATAGGCCCTGGTCTGGGAAAATAAGTCTCTTGACTCTGAAAGGGAGCTGATTTCTTTTCTTCTCTGTTGTATAAGTTCTCTTTTGTCATTGCTAGAATTCTGTAGCTTCAGAACTCCAACATTGCTTTAATTTTCATAAACAACATACAAATCTTCTAGACAAATACTACAGTTCTTTTTTTTAAAAAAAAAATGATTTTAGCTTCCTGAATTCTACATGGGACCCAATCTAAATGATTAAGCAACTGATCACAAGCATATAATACAAAAGAAAATTTATGTAATATTTATGATAATTAGGACTGAATTGACTTTGGATTCAGCCAAAAGGTGCTTTCAAGCACAGCTGCTCAAAGGAGTTGTAGACAAGTACAGATAATCCTCGACTTGTGACCACAATTGAGCCCAAAATTTATGTTGCTAAGTGAAATATTTGTTAAGTGAGTTTTGCCCTATTTTACGACTTTTCTTATGCCACAGCTGTTAAGTGAATCATTACACTGGGTAAGTTAGTAACATGGTTGTTAAGTGAATCTGGCTTCCCCATTGACTTGGCTTGGAAGTTTGCAAAAGCTGACTACATGGCCCCAGGACACTACAACCATCATAAATATGAACCACCTGCCAAGCATCTGAATTTTGATCAGGTGACCATGGGGATGCTGCAATGAGTCGTAAGTGTGAAAAATGGTTATAAGTCCCTTTTTCCAGTGCCGTTGTAACTTTGAACGGTCATTAAATGAACTGTTGTAAGTCAAGGACTACCTGTACTTCATCTGGAGTCCATGTGCTCCAAAGTATTCCTTTGATCTGATTCTGAAGCACTGCCCAGCCATAAGGATAAGCCCTCTGGGATTGCAACTTTGCTATTTTAGCTACCATCAGGACATGATCTACAGCAGTGGTTCTCAACCTTCCTAATGCCGCGACCCCCCCCGCAGCCCCCTCCCCGCCACCGCGACCCCTCCCCGCGCGCAATGAGGTGACAAAGGGGACGTGACGGTGGCACCAAGATGGCGGGCTAGCGCGCGCGGCGACCCCTGTGAGAAGGTCGTTTGACCCCCAAAGGGGTCGCGACCCACAGATTGAGAACCACTGATCTACAGTCTTCTTGATATCTGCACAACTTTTTAAATCTCTTTTTGAAATGCCTATTTTACCCTTCTTGTAATATCTCTTGGTATTGTCCAGTGTATCACATTACAATACCTCTAGTCTCTTAGCAACCAAATGGGATGGGAGGTCCTTTATCCCAGGGGACTTTAAAAAAAATTGGACCACCCTGCCTCTCCCTTCTGCTATAAGGAGAATTTAGTACTGAAATATGCTTTCTGAACAATATGTCTTGGGGAAAAGAAACATTTGCAACACATAAAAACACACACACACACAAACTGATTTTTTTGAGAGCCAGAAGCCCAAAATGATCAAAATTTTGGAGTTCAATTCTATCTACAGAACATCAGTGCTCGACACTGGACCATAAATAGAAAAAACCATTGCATGCACCAGTCTTTGAGTGCATTAAAAGCTTTTCCCTTAGTCATGGTTCAATCACAAGATAACAAACTCTGAGCTTGACAATTCCTTAAATCAAGAGTTATGATCCAGCACTCTCAGGAAATTTGGCTTGGGGAAAAGAAACCTTTGCATTTAGAAATAACAGAAGGAAAAAAGGCGAAGGATATTTTATATGAACTGGATAAAGAATCCTGAGAATAAAAATAAATTGTTATGCATGTCAGGCAATGATATTTTAATGTAAATATTGCTTTTTTTGTAAATATTCTCACAATCTACTAACATGGAACACTAATTTCTTCTTTGGGAATATTTTCAGTGAACAAATAAAGATCCTCATATATTATAACAGAGAACACAGCCTTTGCTGTGAGCAAGGCCGTATCTTGCTAACCAGATGTAATCAACAGCTTTGATTGTACAAATCACCTGGAATCAGTGATTTTGTTCAAAGTTGATGTTGCATGCTGTGGAATGTCTGTAGGTCAGAACAAAAGTTCTAAACTATTTTAATTAAATTTGAAGAATGAGTAATTGAAAGGACTTATATTGGAAGATTATAAATATTAGCATAAGAGCAAGTTATAAGCAGGACCTACTAAAACCAGTGAGAATTTAGTCTGGATTTACTTCTAGAGTAGGAGGATCCTGCTGGATCCTTACATAACATTAACCCAAATTATGGCCTCATTTTGGCTTCATGTAGTAGTGTGAACTCAGCTATAACTCATATTGTGGAATAGTGACACTATCAAAAACACTTTTCTTCTTGTGCAATATTTCCAAATATAAAGAAAACTCTGTAAATGTATTGTTTGCTGGCAAGTGGGACCAATTATAATAGCAATAGCAATAGCACTTATATACCACTTCACAGTGCTTTACAGCCCTCTCTAAGCGGTTTATTGTCCCAAACAATCTGGTCCTCATTTTACCAAGCTCGGAAGGATGGAAGGCTGAGTCACCCTTGAGCCTGGTGAGATTCGAACTGCTAAACTGCTGGCACCGGCAGTCAGCAGAAGTAGCCTGCAGTACTGCACTCTAACCACTGCACCACCGCGGCTCAGTATAATGCCCATGAAATAACACCTGTCTGCTTAAAAATAATATTATAAATTTGGAACTGCAGAATTTATTTTCTCACTCCCTCATAATAATTTTGTTCCATAAGTCTTCTTTCTTATTTCTCTACTGAAGTATTGCTGTATCACAACTCATGTTTCTCACCACTATTGATGATGGTTAGGCTTTCTGGGAGTCATTCCAGTGTCAGACAGAATTAAATTACCAAGCCATGATTATTACAAACTCATTTTTTTCCTCCAAACTAGACCATATCCTAAAAACTAAGGGATGGAATGAAGGTGCAATAGGATCGAAGTTGGTGATGGCAGGGTGGTAGCATATGAGGTAAATTCTTAATTCTGATGATCTGATGGAAATAACATCTGTTTCTATGAAATACAAACTAAAGAATGTGGATTGAAAAAATATATTTCTACAATTCACTCTATAGTGAATGTAACATTCTACAGTGGTGGGTGCTTCCTGGTCAAACATATTAAGTAAGAACACTAATATATATTTTATCGGTCGAACAATAATACTAATTTTAGTTAAAGGCCAAATAATTGTTTATAATAGGAAGTTAAGCAAGCACAAAACATTCCATATTTTTGAAAATTGTTATATGCGGTTCTGAATTACGTGCCAAGGTTGGATGCTGAATTAATCATGCTTAGAATTGTCTGTAGAAGTATTGGAATAATGAGCGCAATATAGGGAGTAAGCTCTTTAATTTCAAGGTATCTATGGTAAGGATCCAACCTACTCAAGAAATTGTCTTTTCCTCCAAATATTCTTCTCTGCCCTTTTTTTTTAAAAAAAATTCACAATTCCTCCCCAAGCCCAAAGAAATTCATGGAAAGATTTGATCTGCTCAGAACTACACAAAATTCTAAATTAAAAAAAAATCTGATGTTATGATTAGTATCCCTGAAGCAGTCTTTACCATAGGTATGTTGATTTACCATCAGACTCAGCTAGTGGTCATAATGATTGGGGGGAAAACTGAGAAAGCTCAAGAAATTATGCTAAAAAAAATTCTTCAATTTTTTTTTTATATTATAGCTTTAAATGAAATAATCAGAAAGTAAGTTCTGATATTTAATAAAGACAAAAGATGATCAGACTAAGACTGGTGGGCCTCAATTCTATTGAAATATCCAGAGTTCCTCCTGCATCGAAGAACAGTTCAATTGCTATATGATTTTAAGTATATGCCTATATTTTTCCCAGTGAATGTTTCATGTTGACTTAATTGCACTTTCATTTTTACCAATAGAGCAATCCATGGCAAGCTATTTCGATGATCTACCAAAGCCAATGACCATTCCTATAGCACATAATAACCATAGGTACATTTAATTATATTAAAGGTTTTTTTTATACCCAATGGCTACAGGATCACATTTAATTATCTCCAAAATGATCTTTACCCTCCATTGAGAAATTATTAAATTTGTGATTTAGCTTCTATTTACCTTTCATTATCATTGAATTCTAATAGGGATTCCCCTCTACTATGTTAATTCAAGAATCCTAGAATGCAATATTTTAGAAATATATCCTTGCTCATGGTTTTACGTTATTTACATATTATCATTGTGTTTGCCTGAAACAAATCACTGCCCTCACCCAATGTGTTACGAAGAAAATAACCCTGCTGGGTTTAAAGGGTCATTTAGTTTGGGTGAAAAGAGCAAGTGACACTGACTTAATAATTAAAAGTTTAATTTCACCTTAGTTCGTCCTTAGAATAGTAAACAAAATAGGAGATGAAGTGAATATAAATGGATTATGATCACTGGATTTACCATATAAATAAGCATTTTGTTATAGACGGTCTTGCTTTTCAATAGCATTGGCACTAAAGGGCTTATTAAGATCAGCATAATACTGTTAAGCACAGAAAGAAACTGAATATTAGAATGGCTGGAATGCTGGTTTCATTTTCTTTTGAATTGCTTCACCTTGAATCTTTATATATATATATTAATTTTATTTCTTGCAATGTCTTTATTTCCTTTATGTTCTTCTTCAGATATAAAATGGAGATAGTCTCAAAAGCTAAGTTAAGAGTTCTGCAATACTAAGTCCTGTTCAAAAGCTCCCAAAGTATTCCCCCCTCCCATTCCCAGTTCAACACCATAAAAATATTAAATGTGTCTAGATTGGTTGGATTTTTAGCAATTTAGAAGAAAAGAAATTTATATAAGAGTGGAACATTTTTTTAACCTGTTGGGAAGTTAAGCAGGAATCGCTTTTAGTGATGAGGAGCACTAAATCCAAATTCTGAAGATAAACCAAATCTCTTAAAATAACTGCAAATCTCAGATAATAATATAGATCTGAAATTTAACACCTGTAATGTTCATTTATGATTCAGAATACTTTCTTTTACTAACTACAAGGATTATTCGGAACAAGTAGTTGGCACAAGCATTCCTGAAATTGCTCAGCCGCTCTGGGTCACACTAGTACTTTCAGAACACCCATTACAGAAATATTCAATAGTGTCCCTTCTTAGTCAAGAGAAGAGACAGAGAAAGCCCATTTTACATTCTAGCATTTAACCACTTTGGGATGATGGTTAAAAGTACCAATCTAGAAACCAAGCAGAAAGATCATTTGTTCTAGTCTTGCCTTAGGCATGAAGCCAGCTGGGTGACTTAGGAGCAGTCATTCTCTCACAACCCTAGGAAGCAAGGGCAAGCCCAGAAATGTTGCCAAGAAAACTGTATAGTATCAATTTATTCACAGATACACCAGGACTCAACAATGGTTTGAAGGCCCAAATAAATAAATAAATAAATAGTTTCTTCTTTATCCCCAATTCACACACTCACCTGCATGTATCATTTTTTGTCAAGAAGTTGCCAAAGAAATAAGGAAAAGTCTATTAAGTATTCAGTACCTTAAAAAAAAAACTTTCAAGATTCTTGTTTTTAATTACCACAGCTTATCTAATACTCTAATACAATAGAATTAGTAATTAACTCAAGTTTTCCATTCAATATCTTCCATTTTCCAAACTAGACTTTTATTATTTGAATATTTGAATATCAACAGCTTTTATGCTTCTCTTTTCCACAACTGGTTATTCTCTGTCCTTCCTAGTTAAGCAAATACACGATCAGTAAAAGCAGTTTATTTGATTTATTTACTGTCTAAGCCTCTCAACAGCTACTGGAATGTATTTTTGTCCCCTTCCTTCAGACTTTTTCAAGGTGATTGAATTTCTATGCTCCCTTTAGAAAAGCATATCGAGATACACATACTGCTATTTCCCACTTGCTGCGAATCTCTGCATCTCCTGTATACAGCCGTTAAATTGCGTATTTTGGGGTCGCGACCACAACGTCCCTCGGGACATTCTTCCGTTTTGGATCGATTCATTACATTAATTATTTTCTCCCTTTGCAACGGGACATTCAACTCCCATTCTCGGCCTTCGCGTTTAAAGGTTTTAAACGGAATGTGCAAAACCCAGAAAAAAGAGAGATTCTCACCCGGGCATGAAGTTGACTCCCTGATTAGCCCACCCGAGCCATGCAAGGCAGGGAGTTCGAGCGCCTTACCAGATGCAGCGGGATGACTCAGAAGGAGGAAGGGAGGCGAGGCGCAGGCAAGCAGGCAAGTATGGAGAGCCGCAGCTCGCGAACTGGAGTCTTGCGCCTCACCTGGGAGCTGCTACCGCCGCCACTGCAGCCTGGATTAAAGACCTGGCTGCCATTTGTTGCACGCCTTCTGGGAGAAACAGCACACGAGGCATGTAGGATTAGCCTTTCCTCCCCATGACGATCTTAGGGAGGCTCGTTCTGTTCCGTTCGTTCCTTTCACTGTAGCAAAATCCCAAGGCAAGTCGCGGCGCTTTCCCCCGCGGGACTCAGTTGCCTGCTCGCTCGTCGCCTCATGTTGCACCGTCAGCCGTCTAGCACGTCCCAATCGCTCTCGTACTTGGTTTCTTTCGGTTTACCGAATGATGAGCGGCGTCGGGCGTTACAGCAACGGCTCGGTGGCGTCCTGCAACCCGGGCGTGGCAAAAGCGGGGGGGGGGGGGGGGGTGTGGGGAAGGTGGG
>QLTV01001233.1:1323685-1334004 GCA_003457575.1 Thermophis baileyi
CCCGGGGGGGGCAAAACCGGGGGGGGGGGTGTGTTGTAGGGAATGTTGGAGAAACACGACCAGCTCAATTGCTTCGTGCTCCACAGGTGCTGCGTAAAGGCCGGGGGGGTGGGGAGGCTGCCCCTTTTCTCCCCCTCCAGGGAGATTTGTATTCTCCGAGACCCTCAAGCCTTGCTTCCTGGAGAGGCGCGCGCGCAGCCTCTGCGATCCGGGAGATGACTTGCTTTCTAACGGGTCAGGCTATGAGAGTTTTGTTTTACGTGCTGCAAGGGAATCTCAGGCTCCTGGTGTCTAGTTTGAGATTTCCCTTCCCCACCCTGCCCTGCAGCTGGAACATCTGCGGAAAGAAATGAGGCATTCAATTCCGCACGATCTCCCTAAAGGGGTAACCCCAGATTTTCCCTTCCTCCCGTTCGGGAAGGGGCTTGCGCTATCGTATCCCGGCTATCCAAGCTTGCCAAACCAATCCGGGGCTCTCGGTTCGTTTGCCTGCTATGCAAAAACCTGCTCCCGGCCAACGTCCAGAATAGCTTCGGATTGCTAGTCTCTCTACAAGCACCCGGCCTCTCGAGATTCATTTTCAATGTACTCAGTCGGGAGAAGTCTTCCTAAACATAGAAGCGTTTTTCCTTAACCTACTCTGTTGCCCCAATCTCGTTAACATCTTCCCAGTTTTACCGCAGATTGCGTCCCAGCCCAGCCTCCTTTCCGACTGTCAAGTAAACTGTTGCTCTTGCAGCTTCAATTCTTCCTCCGCTAATCAGGGCTCCCCCATAAGACCTACTGTGGCTAAATGTACCCTAGTTTTATTCGGCCGTGATAATATCTAGTAGCGTTTCAGTGTGGTCATTTCCAGATTGCTGTATAACCCCAACTCCGAATCGGTACTATTCTTTTGCTTTTTCTACTGATGATTTGCAATGATACAGCTTCGCCTTTCTAAATCTACCTAGAAATCGAATATGCGCAATTTATTTTCTTTCAACCAGACTTTAAACACCTGGGAAGGGAATGCGGGAGAATACATTTTGGAGAAAAGGTCTGCAGGCTGAATCACCGAATGGTATTGTTTATGTTCTGCCCTACCAATAGCCAAAGACCCCTTTAGGCACAAATTAAAATTCTCTCTCCCTGCCTGCGACCTCCGTGCTTTCTATTTTTACGAATTGCACCCTGCAACTTCGAAAGATGTACTTGAGGATTCTAGAGACAGTGCTGTTCACTTACGGGGGGGGCGGGGGATATCGTCTCTGCAAAAAAACCAAGTCTCTCCTATCAACCTTGTCCTCTGTCTCGCTCAGAACCTGGAAAAACCTCCTTGCCGACTGTCAAGTAACTGAGCGGGTAGGAAGTAGCTGCCTTTGCCTTGTCAAGGGGGAAGGAACGGGCGCCCATTCTATACAGGAAACGCAACAGGCGGCGGCGAGGGCTTACCTTTTCCCGAGCTTTGAGCCTCGGTGACAGGCTTGCGGGGGGAGGGACAGGCTTCGGAGCAGGAGGGGAACAGAATGGATTTTTTTTCTTTTCTTTATTTCCTTTTAGGGAGGTGAAGGAGAAGGAGGAATGAAATGGCTACTCAAGGACTGCCCCCTTGGCTTCGGCCTGCTGAAGGCAACTGTTGCCTGAGCCTGCCTGGGTCCAAAGGGCTTGTGCAAGATTGAAGAGAAGTCAAAGCTCCCCTCCATCTCTGGAGGGAAAAGGAAATAGGAAAAAAGAGAGGAGCAGAAAAAATACAATATAATTGTCATTAAAACAAAAATCCATATTGCAGCAATATTATGTGGTCAGCTGGAGCCTTATAAACCTAGAGCTACATTAGGCTTACTTAGTGTTCAGTTGAATCACAATTAATGTAATTAATTCAGTGGAGATGGGTGGAGTTCCAGAGATCTAGTCCTGCCTTAGCCATGAAAGCTGGCTGGGTGACTTTGGGCCAGTTACTCTTTCTCAATACACCTCGCCTCAACAAGGTGGTTGCAGAGAAAATAGAGGGGGGGGAGGTGAGTTAGATATGTTCACGGCCTTGAGTTATTTATAAAATAATAAAGGTAAGATACAAATAAATAAATAAATAAATGCTGTACTGTACTTATTCCAGCTGATCTGCATAACACAGTGGACTTCAAAGAGATTGACTAATTTATAGTTCAGTATGTTTATGATTGGCCCTAATTAACCAATCATTAACCAATCTATTACCCTCCACCTAGAAACAAACAACCTACCCTCCAACAAACAATTTGGTTTCAGAAAAAATTATCCTTTAATCTGCAACTACTACACTGCAAAAACATGGACTATACATCTCGATCAGGGCAAAGCAATAGACGCAATTTACATAGACTTCTGTAAAGCCTTTGATTCAGTGGTACACAACAAACTACTTCTAAAACTAAAATCTTATGGCATTTCTGGACTCCTACATAAATGGATAGCTGCCTTCCTGTCAAACAGGCAACAAGTGGTCAAAATAGGAAGCACTCTATCAAATCCTGTACCTGTTAACAGTGGTGTTCCCCAAGGCAGCGTTTTAGGACCAACATTCTTTATACTTTACATAAATGACCTTTGCGATCATATTAAAAGCAACTGCGTCCTCTTCGGTGATGATGTAAAACTATTCAACACCACCAACAATGCTACCACCCTTCAAAAAGACCTTGACTATGTGTCAGATTGGTCAAACAAGTGGCAACTTCAAATCTCAACCAACAAATGCTCTGTCTTACACATTGGCAAAAAAAATCAGAACATAAAACACAAGCTTAGATGGACATGATCTTGTAGACGACCCACACTCTGTCCCTTGGAGTACTCATTTCTAAAGTTTTAAGTGCCAGAGCCCACTGTAACACCATTGCCAAAAAGGCATTAAAAGTTGTTAATCTAATCTTGCGTAGCTTCTTCTCTGGTAATATTGTACTACTAACTAGAGCATACAAAACATTTGCTAGGCCAATTCTCGAATACAGCTCATCTGTCTGGAACCCACACTGCATATCGGACATTAATACAATTGAACATGTCCAGAGATATTTTACGAGAAGAGTCCTCCACTCCTCTGCTCGCAACAGAATACCTTACGCCACCAGACTTGAAATTCTGGGCTTAGAAAACTTAGAACTACGTCGCCTTTGGCATGACCTAAGCAATGTCCTACCTGTCAATGACTACTTCAGCTTCAACCGAAACAATACACGAGCTCACAGTAGATACAAACTTAATGTAAACCTCACCAAACTCGATTGCAGGAAATAAGACTTCAGCAACAGAGTGGTCAATGCCTGGAATGCACTACCTGACTCTATGGTTTCTTCCCCTAACCCCCAAAACTTTAACCTTAGACTGTCTACTGTTGACCTCACCCCATTCCTAAGAGGTCTGTAAGGGGTGTGCATAAGCGCACCAACATGCCTACTGTTCCTGTCCTAATGTCCCTTTTTATTCGTATCCTTTTCATGTATTCAAAATCATATTTATACTTTTATCTGTTATCTTATATATGCTTGACCAAACAAACAAATAAATAAATAAATAAATAAATAAAATAAACCAAATCACCTTTTTCTTCTGCCCCCCTCTTGATTTACTGCATATTTATACATTCTCTTCGTTGGAGTATTCTTCAAAATGTAGAAACCTGCAACTTATTTAGAAACCAGTTGAGTGCTAAGTTAAACATTTCCTGAGAATATATCTTATATATTTTATAATCCACCCAGTGTTATTTGTTGAAATGAGCAACTTGAACTCAAATGTTTAGAAGGCTACATGAACAGGTAAAACTTAGACTAGAGAAAAGTTATAAAACCACCAGCAAGAAGTGACATTAAACAAATGAGCTTTATACATCTAAAAAATTTAACATTTAACCTCATTATTACTGCTTCCAGTGAGTAGTCTGTATATACGTCATCTAATATTGAATGATTTGTTCTTCCATTTCAAAATATTCTCAAAAATTGTCACCAGTATAATTCAAGGATAATACATTTTTCTTCAGATCTAGTATTGTCTTCTAGGTTAATAAGCATTGTTAAAAAATAAGAAAGGGTAGCCAAATCCTTGTGCTGGGTTTGTAAAGATGCAGAGAAAATGTTAGAAAGGATGGCAAAAAAATTAATATTCATTTACAAATAGGTAAAACATAGGGCAGACATATAGAACTGTATATTAATATGATTCCTCAGATCAGCCTAGATTCAAATAACAGCTGGTCCATTGTCTAGATGTGTTGGAGTATAGTGTCAAGAATCACCTTAATGCTTCTGGATAACAATTATTTAGAAAAAGCTACCTTAGGTGTCAAGATTGAACTGCTGTGCTTATTTCAAACCTTAATGCTTTTCAACTTGTGAATGAACGGGGGAAGGGGGGAGGGAAGGGGGAAATGGAATGCGAAGAGTGTGAGAGACATGGAAACCATCAAGGTCACCACTGCAGGTGTTGGAGAAAGAGATGGACTGTTCCCATAACAAAAAGACGTCCCATAATTGGACAATGTGATCACCCAGGGGTAGGGAGAAGGGGAAGCTATTGTTTAACTAAACAAGTATTTGCGCGGGAAAACCAGAGGTGGTTTTGTTTCTTTAGTACCAACATGGTGTATCCAATGAAGTTTTACTTAAGGGAATTCAAATCTCCCAAGAGTGTTTCCTTATTTTGGATTTTCTAATTGGTCAGTTGACATTACAATGAATCAGGAACAAATGTAATTATCAGGAACTGATACAAATTATGGAGAAATAGTTACTAATGGTATTATTATACAGTACAGTGTACTTTTAAAACACACTATTGAGATTTTAAGGGAGAAGTAAAACATAGCTAAAGTGGTAGTGCCAAATGCTTGCAAAATGCATATATTTTTAAATATACAGTGAGAATAAAAAGTCTACATATCCCTGGTAAAATGCCAGGTTTTCAAGATGTAAAAAAATCAGACCAAGGTATATGACTTCAGATTTTTTTTAATCTTTAGTATAACATATAAGCTATACAATTCAATTGAAAAACAAACTGAAATATTTCAGGGGGGAAATAACAATAAAAAACATACAATAATGTGGTTGCATAAGTTGCTTATTTATAAGTAAGGATGTGGCTGTGTTCAGAATTAACCAATTACATTCAAACTGATGTTAAATAGTAGTCAGTATCTGTCATCAATTAAAGTGATTCTGATCAAATCCTTATAAAGTTCAGTTGTTCGAATAGGATTTTTCTGACATTTACTCAGTTGCCTCGTACAGCAAAAGCAATGGTTTTCAAAGAACTTAGAGAGCATCTCATCTCTTAGGATCTCATTGTGGGAAGGCATCAATCAGGAGAAGAGTACAAAACAATTTCCAACGCATTGGATATACCAAGGAACAAAGTAAAGAAAGTCACCAACAAGTGGAGAAAAGTGATATTACCAAGAACCGGATGTTCTTCCAAAATTGATGGAAAAAAAATAAGAAAAATGGTCAGAGACTGCCAAGAGGCCTATAGCAACATCAAAGAAACTGCAGGAATGTCTGGCAAGTACTTGGTTGTATACTACATGTGACAACAATCTCTCATATTTTTCATATGTCTGAGAGTGGGATAGCAAGACAGAAACCTTTTCTTACAAAGAAAAACATCTAAGACATTGGAAGACACTGTAACTATCATAAATATGAATCATTTGCCAAGCAACTGAATTTTGATCACATGACCATGGAGATGCTGCAATGGTCATAAGTGTGAAAAATGGTCATAGGTCCTTTTTTCAGTGTCTTTGTAACCTTGAGCGGTTATTAAATGAACTGTTTTTAGTCGAGGACTACCTATATATGAAAACAAAGTTAACAGGTAAAACCAACAGCTAAATTTAACCCTCTGTTAACAGTCTATTTATTGTATTTCACATGCAGAAAGTATGGTTTCTGGTCTACCATACGTCACCAGTCATTGTTTCTGGTCCATCCAGGATTAAGTATCCTCGATTGATTCTTAATAATGAGGTTTTTCCTTAAGATATTAATCGGGATCTTTCCTAATACTTGGATTTTATTCCCAAAAATCGTAAGTCTCTGTTGTGTATATTTCCACAGCACTTGTACAAAAAAGTCTCCGTAAATTGTAACATAACATCTCTTAACATTTGTTTTCCAATTGGGTATAATAAAACCATTCCGCAATCTCCTTCAATCTTCTTGAAAAAGTCAAGTTCATCACTAGTCAGTTCTATCAACTTTGAGTCTTTAAATCCAAAGTTTTCCCGGAAACTTGCAACCAATTTGCGTTTTCCAAGTCCAGTTCATCTTTCAGCCAGCAACAAATTACATTCCAATCTGTCATATTATAAATCTTGTTGTACTGCTGTTACTTGCATCTGGTTACCATCTTTGAATTGATTTAAAACTTTATCAAGCTTTTTATCCAAATTTTCAAGTTGTAAGTTGAAAAGTATTCTGTTTCCCCAACTTTCCCAATAAGCCTTGTCTTGACATATTGCTTGCATATTAACTATATTTTGATATAGTCCAGGGGTGGGAAATGATGATCCTTTTATGACTTGTGGACTTCAATTCCCTGAATTCCTGAGCCAGCCATGGTGCATTAGCAGCTTTCAAGATTAATAAATAAAATATGATGTTAACAAAAGATATGCAAATGGAAGATCAAATAGAATTGATGGAAACATAGTTTAAAGATTGAGAAGAAAGTATGACAAATATGAACTGTATGCAATTTCAAAGTATGTATAAAACATGGAATGAATTTTAAAAAGCCATGTTAAGATAGGAGAAACTATAATTGCCATTGTAAAGAATTTCTAGATAAAAATGAATGTTTTGCTTAGAATTATGGTTTTGTTTCAAATATAGCTGTTTTGCCAGTTGATGCAACATTTAAACAGTAGCAGCAGTGGCAGAAAGATATATCTAAATTTGTGTGGCAATTTGCCATTTGGTTTGGATGAAAGAGTATGTGCTACTAAGAAATAAAAGATTCTTGGAATTAGGATTTGGGTAGCTGGATATTTGCGATACAACAAAGTCAAGGTTAATGTGGATTTTAAAAGTATTATGTTAGGCATACCATATTGACAATACGGCATAGATACAAACTAATTCCCAAAAATTGTGCCTGTACCTTTGTGACTCTCAACATAAGAAGCATTTTACACAACTAAAATCACAGATGGCTAACTTAATGTAAAATACTAGAATTTTGTCAAGGGGAATGTAAAATAAAATTAAGAGAAGAACTGGTAGCAGAAGGTTACAGTTATTGGAAAGATTTAAAGTAGGCATTAGAGTTTATGTTTGTTTATGTTGGTTGCTTGAAAAAATTGATTGAATATATAATAGATAATATTATATATATAATATATAATATATAATATATAATATAGTGGGCTAATTTTTTTGGTTTTAATATATGTCTGGTCATGTCTGACTATAGGGGTTGGTACTCATCTCCATTTCTTAGCTGAGGGAGCCAGCATTGTCCCAAGACATTTCTGTGGTCATGTGGCCAGCATGACTCTATGCCAAGATGCACAGAATATAATATAGAGATGGATCAATGAGAAAACATGTGATTGAATGGATTGAAGTATACACTATGTTAAGAACTTAAGACAATTTTTATAAAATGGTGTACCATTGATACAATAAAGGGACTTCAAATTTATGTTGGAAAATTAACAAAAGGGGACATTTTATCATGTTTGATGGACATGTAAAAAAGCTAGACATTTCTGGATTCAAACACAAATATTGATTCAAAGTTCATTTATTTGTCAGTGTTGTAAGAAACTATGATATGCAAGATATCCTTATAACTTACCGTTATAATGATAAATGAGGCTAGTATGGAACTTTTTTATTTTAACTTTATAATAAAATATAGTAGATTAGTATCTATCAATATTTAATAGTCAATTATGAAGGGTCTAATAACTCAATAAAGCAGTAGTTTTAATTTCTAAATATTAAATAAAATTATTTCCTAGGCTTATTAAGGATCTAAGTCGTGTAGTGCTTTCATTGTATTCATCTTGGAGTTTATAGCTTTGCGGATAAAAGCAAGATAACATAATCCTTTAATATGTGAAAAACTGTCAAATGACTTTAGCCATTCAAGTTATGCACTTTTTAATAAAGGATTAATCCATTCCCTTTTCATAGTGCTATAAAATGCATGAGAGGCTGATACATTAATTAACTAATCTTCCCATTAACTTATCTATACTGAAGAAATGGCAGAAGTCATCCTAATTTCAACAAATCAGTATTTCATACAAATATGGACTAGAATCTTTCTATGGTGATAATATGATCTATATGAGACTAATGTGCCTTTTGTGGAACATAATTCATGGGTAGAGCACACATGACTGACCAAACCTTGGTACTGACACACAGTCATCTCGTGAATCTGAATTTCCACTTAAGAATTGTTTATGCTGAATATATAATGTCAATGCAATACAGTAATTCACATTCACCTTATTATTTTGCTTTATATATTTACTTTTATTTTACAGGGAGATAGTTCTCACAATATTTACAGTATGGTTATAATAAAATCATAAAATTTTTATGACCATCTTGACCACAAAAATGAAGCACCTGATGTGAAAAAAAAAATTAAAACCCTGAGTCAGTTTCTGATTCATCCGTAAAAACTGAAATTAAGCTTTTTAAAAACTGTTTAAAAATATAGGAAGGAGGCAAACAAATTTCCATGGCATTAACATTGTTAATGTTTTCTTATTTCTTTCAATTAGAACTAAACTTTATAAAATACCTATCATGGAGGGATGACTATGTATTCATTGCTCTTGGGCACATAGCCAATTACAAACCACCTCTATAGCTAAATTGGGGAGGTTGTTGGCTGCTACACACTTTTGTGTTCCACTCTCAACTTTTTTACTATTTACTTACTTTACTATATACTTACTGTTTTTTTGTAGGCAAAACAGCACACACCTAAACAAAGCACTAGGCTACAATCTACTTCATATAATTTATTTTCTAAGAGTGCCAATTGATAGCCCAAGGAGAACTGAGTGGGATGCGAATGGAGGCACATGAGAGAAGCCCCAGCTGGCACGAGAGAGAAAAGGCCCCAGCTGCACCAGCTTGAAAGAAGGTGGAGTGAAAGAAGGCCCCAGCTGAGGTGTGGTATGGCAGGCACAGTAGCAGACAAAGCTGGATGGCAGAGCAACAGTAGTAGCAGGTAGGTGGCTGGCCAAAAGGACAGAGATGGAGTAGAGCTAGGTGGATGGGGGCAGCTGAAGTGGAGGCAGTCCTTTACACAAGCATGATTTGGATTTGGCTGGGTCCTCACCTAATGACCATGTAGGATCCATTCACTGACAGAAACTGGGATTGCCAGTGCTGCTGTCGCTAAGCAGGATGGTCATGTGATATTTTTTTTAACAACCTCATTGCTTATCAATGGAGTTTCCAGTAAAAAGTCTGACAGCTGTCACAGTTGGAATATCACTTCCCTTGCTTTTGCAAATATGTTTATTTATTTATTTATTTATTTTATAAAATTTATATGCCGCCCAACTCCCGAAGGACTCTGGGCGGCTTACATCATAAAAAATAAAACATATAAAAGCAATTTTTAAAAAAAAATCTATATTTAAAATAAAACATTCACACAACCATGCATGGGCCAATCAGGACAACTATTGGCCCCAGGCCTGCCGGAAAAGCCAGGTCTTAATGGCTTTACAGAAGGCCAGTAAGGTACGGATTTCGGGGGGAAGTTGGTTCCACAGAGTCGGAGCCACAGAGAAGGCCCTCCCCCGTGGTCCCGCCAGCCGGCACTGTCTGGCCGACGGGACCTGAAGAAGGCCAACCCTGTGCGACCTCACTGGTCGATGGGAGGAATGTGGCATAAGGCGGTCACGCAGGCGGTCAACATCACTTAAGATTCCCAAATACAGGGAATATGTAAGGTACGGATTTCGGGGGGAAGTTGGTTCCACAGAGTCGGAGCCACAGAGAAGGCCCTCCCCCGTGGTCCCGCCAGCCGGCACTGTCTGGCCGACGGGACCTGAAGAAGGCCAACCCTGTGTGACTTCACTGGTCGATGGGAGGAATGTGGCATAAGGCGGTCACGCAGATAAACTGGTCCTGAGCCATGTAGGGCTTTAAAGGTAACAACCAACACCTTGAATTGTGACCGGAGCGCAATCGGCAACCAGTGCAGCTCGCGAAGGATGGCACTTGTGTGGGTGTACCTTGGCACACCCACGACTCCTCGCGCAGCTGCATTCTGGACCAGTTGTAGTCTCCGGACACTCTTCAAGGGTAGCCCCA
>QLTV01001233.1:1335092-1350823 GCA_003457575.1 Thermophis baileyi
CCCAAGCTCCTTCTGGAACCCTTCCGGGTCCATCAGGCGTCTGGGGCGGAACCACCTAATCGGTTCCACCTCCCTGCGATGAGGGAGTGGTGCCATAAAGTCTAACTTCAGCAGGGAATGGTCTGACCATGACAAGGGAGATGTCACTATACCCCCAAGCTCCTTCTGGAACCCTTCCGGGTCCATCAGGCGTCTGGGGCGGAACCACCTAATCGGTTCCACCTCCCTGCGATGAGGGAGTGGTGCCATAAAGTCTAACTTCAGCAGGGAATGGTCTGACCATGACAAGGGAGATGTCACTATACCCCTTAAATTCAGATCATCTCTCCACTGCCCTGAGAGAAATACCAGGTCGAGTGTGTGTCCCCCCCTATGGGTCGGACCCTAATCTATTGTTAATTTTGCAATAGATTTAAGTAAGTTTTATCCAACTCAGAGGAAGCAAATAAAAATTGTGATTAAAAATAGTGGAAAATTGCCGCCCTGCTGTTTCTGATGATATCAGTTTATTACCTCTATGCCCCCTGCAGTTCTCAGTTTGAAAAATAAATAAATGCAGTTCCCAATACACAAGGTAGTGTGCCTGTTGTTTCATTTACTTAATGTATTATTACTCCTTTTTGTTAAAATGTGATTATGTCAGCAATCAAGATATCAAGTACAATTAAAATTGAAAAATAAAAACAGCATAAAAAGTTAATTGATAAAATAGCAGAAGCTAAAATGCTAAGAAGATGAAAATCAACACACTGTTTGATTTAAAGCCTGTCAGAATCAGAATAACCTGATAACATTGATTATTTTTATTTAGGCTATACTTATGGTAGTCAAGAACCAACAAGAATCACAAAACAAAAACCTGGTTTTGGATAATTTCCTAATTGTTTTTCTAATTATGGGCTGGTTTTAGCTTACATATAATAATATGAAAATAAATGAAATATAATTAAAATGTTAAATATTTAGTCTCAAATACTTTATTCAGAAAATGTTGTCAAATAGTATATAATAATGCCAACTAACAAAATAGTCAGAATAGTTTTAATTTTTGAGAACATGCATGAATAAACAATAGAAAATAATATAAGGACGCTACTTTGGAGATCCTCGTGATTCTTGTGCATTATATTCTCACTGTGTCTTGGTTCAATGAATTAATGAAAGTAAATAATGTTCTTTTTCCCTAAACCTTATGCCTTTTGGAACTTTGTTCTTAAATACATTTGTTGCTCAGCAAACCACACCAATAGATAAATCAGTATCACTCTAATCCTAAAAGGTATCAATTGTACTTATGTTCAATTTCAGCTAGCTAAGATGTTCCTGACAAAATAACATTGATAAATTGTCTCCTCCACCATTGGATTGTTCATTATTTCTCTCTGCAGTTTTTGTTTAAAGATTATTATTTTGCCATTTTGCTTAGGTGCATTAACATTTTTGTACAACTGAAAAATATTACTCACGATAGAAAGCGAGATTGTTGCAGAACTGGGACCTTTTAAATTACTCAGTGAAAAATTAAAAAGAACATTGGATTATAAAATTAGTAACTTTCATTGTCCATATACTAATGCTCAGAGTATGGAAAATAAACAAGATGAGCTAGTGTTCTTAGAATAATTTAACAGGTATGACAAACTTCTGGCAGAATGATTCCCATCACTGGAATATAGACACTGAAGGATATAGTTTGTTCAAAAGAAACAGACACCATAGAAAGGAAGGTTGCTGTGTTTAAAAAAATCAGTTCCTGGTCAGAAATCAAAATGAGTAAGTTTGGCAATGCTATAGAGAGCATCTGTGTTGAAATAAGTGGAAGAAGAAGAAAAAAAGTAATATGATTTGTGTCTACTAACAAAGATGTGGATAATGCCCTTGCAAAATACATTGCAGATCTTTCAAAGAGACAGATCAAAAATGAACATTTTGAGCAAAAGTTACATTAACGTTCTTGTGGGCTTGTAGTTTTTTATATTCAGAATCACTGAAAGTGGGGTCATGGCAATGACAAATAATATGGGCGGGCGATAGTGAGTTATCCTTCTCTTAATGCTGACAAGCCCATATTTTTCATTTCCTGCCACCAATTCTGTCTTCCACTGCTTATTTTTTTCTATAAACATTCTAATGTTTTACTGACACCAGTTGTTTCCAAACATTTGATGATCCACCTATGTGGTAATGAATCAAATACTTTTTTATAATCAGTCCAGACCTTATGTAAATTGGCTTTTTGGCTTTTACAATTCTCCAAAACTATTTCATCTCTCAGAACTTTTGCAACTCTGCCTTTTCTTTTCTATTCTACAGGAAAGATATTAATACAATAATTTTGTATGCCGCCTAGTATTATGCTTGTGAATAATTTAAACATTATTGGCATGTAATTTAGAAACACAGAAACATAGAAAACCGAAAAGATGAAAGACCCAGTGGTCTGATGTCTGCCCTTTAAGTTTTTTGTTTGTTTTTATTTTTTTAAATTTTTTATTACTTTAATTATTATTTTTTACTTTTTTATTATTTTTTAAATTTTTTGTTAGATGATAGACATATGTTTATCCCAAGCATGTTTAAACTCGGTTATTTATGATCGACCCACTACTTCCGCTGGAAGTTGGTTCCAAGCTTCCCCTACACTTCCTGTGAAGTAATACTTTCTAAATACTTTCTAGCTTTTGAACTCCCCTCCTGTGAGTTTCTGTGTTATTGATTGTTGCTTAATATTGAAAATACTCTTTTCTGGACCTTATTCATATTTAATATATTTAAAGGTTTCAATCATTTATCTCCTTTCTCTTTTGTCCTCCAGGGGGTACATATTCAGTTCCTCCAATCTCTCCTATTATGTTTTGTCCTTCACACCTTGCACCATCTTTGTTGCCCATTCTGGATTTGCTCAATCATATTGATAATGTTTTTAAAGTGAGGTCTCCAGAACAAATTGAGTCTAACTAAATGGGGTCTAACTAAAGCCTTATATAGCAGGTTTAAAAATTCCTTTTTCCTGCTGGGGATCCCTTCTAGGTATGCACCCCAGAATTTTGTTTGTCTTCACAGTTTCCTAGCCACACAATTTACTCATTTTGCAGTCATTCTGCTATAAGTACACCTCAATCCTTTTCTTCTGTTGTTCTTCTGACACTGTACCTTCAATACTGTAATCTGCCAGAGGATTATTTTTTCCTAAATGCATGGTTTTACAATTAGAAACACTGAGCTGCAGTTTCACATTTTTGACCAATTTTCCAGGAAAGTCTGGTGTCCCTTTCACTGGATCTTTTTGAATCAGATGAATTTTTCCAGTTATTAACCATGATGTCTCCTTTATGCAATGTTTTATTAAGGTATTTAGCTATAATTTGCTGTAAACTAATCGGACAGTTATGCCAAAAGCCATGCAATTCATTGTTTCTAAATGATGTCCAGTTTTAAATCCTTTTCTTCTGATTTTTAACAATTTCTACTGTTATTATTAATTCTTCCATTTGATTTTTTACTAAATTCATCTTTAAATTCTTTTATCCATCCAACATTTTTATTATAGATTTCCCATAGATCTTTCCAAAACTGGATTGTTTCGTTTTTGTTTGATTTTTCATTTTTAAGAATGTCTGTGGCCACATATACTTTCATGGAATTGCCTCTGGTCTGATTCAAATAGCTAAAATTGAATGATTTGTCAAGCTATTGCTGTTATTTGTTGCTTTATGATTTCCAAAGCTTCTAGTGCCCAGCCATTTTTCTAGTGCCCAGCCATTTTTTAAAATTAGTCTTGTCTTGATCTTTACAGTCTTTAATTTTGTTCTCATCCATGTTATTTAAATTACTCATATCTGATCTTAATTTCTTTATCATGGCCTCCAGCCTGATCTTCCATTTTGTGATTCAATATGATTTTGCTTATGTTTCCTAATTTTAATAACCAATTATTTTGAAACTACCACTGTTATACTGTACGCAAGCTGATTGGTCTGTTCAATAGATGTTATTTAATCCTTGCAAATGCTTTATTCACTTCCTTCATTATAGTGTGAGGTCTTTTGGGGGAATCACTTTCAATGCCATCAATGTTTGCCTTTCAACTAGAATTGTGCATATAATTTTCTCTTTTAATTTTATTTCTTGGGTGGGAGGTCAGTTTTATATTTCTACTTGTTGTTATCCAGGTTCCCCCTACTATTCTATTATTGTTTAGGATATTCCATTTTCACAATTTTTCTGAATATCTTGCAGTTCTACATCCCTGAATATTTTATTAATGACAATGAGTCTCCTTTCATCTGCTAATCATTATTCAGAGATATTTGAGTTTGGATAAATTCTTTTCCACAATTCAAACCTTCACTTTAAGTAGCTCTGCTTTCTTGGTTTCAAATTATAATTGTAAGTCATAATGGCATGATTTATATATATATATGTGTGTGTGTGTGTGTGTGTGTGTGATTTTATTAAATTTCAAAAACACAAATAAGAAATAAACAAGGAAGAATGGGAAAAATGAAAGAATAAAATAAAAAACAAGAAAAAATTTCAAAGAAGAAAAAAAGAAAGGAAAAAAAGAAGAAAAAATGGCTTCTTGCTGTCTTTGGTACAGATTTAGACAAAAAGCACATCCAACTCTTATTCTAAAATTAACTATTGTCTATATTAATTCTATAATTCCATATAATTCTAATAATCAAATCCTAAAATCAAAATTACATTTCACTTAGTTTCTCACAAAGTCCAAAACTTCATTAGCAAAATATTGCTTTCTTAAAATTCAACCAAATACTTCTTCATTCCATACTTCACCCCATTTTCTACAAAGAAATCTTCAGCGTTCCTTATTAACCAACAAAGATCCTGTAAAAATTAACAAAATATCTAATAACATAAATGTATATCTCCCATTTCCATTTAGTCTACTTTCCCCTCAGCCTTCTTTTAACATTTAAACATTACAAACCCCCCCCTGCTAAAAATATGAAACATTACTGTCTGGGTGACTCTGGGCCAGTTGCTGTCTCTCAGCCCAACCCATCTCACTGGGCTGCTGATGTGGAGAAAATAAAAGGAAGAAGCATTAGGTATATTTGCTGCCTTAAGTTACCTATAAAGTAATAAAGATGGGATAAAAATGAAATAAATAAATTACCAAAAATAATCACTCCTTATTTGGATATCAAAAACTAATCCATTACCCCATTAGATTTTTCCAACATTATTATTATGATCTTTGGCTGCATACTCAGCCAGATATTAAGGCTGGATTTGATATTTGTACCCACCTTTCAAGTCCTTCACAATATCAGTGATAGCCAAATGTTTGATGGTGTGAAAGGTATCTTCACAGGATGTAAGCTGCTCCAAGTAAAGCTGCCTTTTGTAATTGACTGATAGTGATTTTGTCAATCCCAGTAGTATTTAAATGGTGGTCCAGATGTTTTGAGATTGCACCCCAAGTGCCATCAGCAGCTGCAGGAATCCGTCAGTTGTTTGACAGCTTGGCTAATTGGTGGATTTTGTTATCCAGGACAAGTTCCATGGCATTTCTTCTTTTTGCCTATCCTGCCTAAATCTCAGGCATGCTATAATTCCTTTAGCTTTCTGACTTACTTCCTTTCATTCTTCTTTCCCTCACTCATCAATTCACAGCTATTAGAATAATATAGACTATATTGCCATTTAAACAGCAAATACAAAGGGGACAATAAGCTTGTGAGAGTTTCTGTTAGCAGCTTGCCATCTTATTTCTTCACTACTAAATTTGATCTAATTTCAGTAGCTTTGCATAGATAAGTAATACTTTTGTAAATCTATTAAATTATTCTTTCTTTTTTTTACACTATCTTTTATTTACCTGATCTTTATGCACTATGGAGTTTGAGTAAGAAAGAAGTATTATAGTAGGTATCACTACAGACATAACATTGTCCCCTTTCCCACTGCAAAAAGGGACCTGACACATTTAAAAGCCTTACATGTTGTAAGTGTAATAGCTAAACTATATGTAATGTCAGGAGATGCAGGATTAGCCTCTCTGTGGTTTTTTGGTGTATATATTTTGTCACCACAATGATAAAAGTGCTATGGATGATTAAGAACAAGGGTATTGTTTAAAATCAGGGTGGATTGCTCCATGAGCACCTTCTTTGCAGCCTCAGATAACTATTAGCATTATTCCTATTGTAGATAAATAACATTTAAAATGATTTTCTTTTAGTGAGCATTTTATATTTGCTTTAGTGCGGTATTGGTTTTTTTCTTGAAAATAAGCCACAATGAATTCTGTTGGAAAAAAATATATCGGAGTAGCAAGCTGCTCACTTGTTATTTCCTCCCTTATGTGTTATTCATGTAAAATTGTGTCCTGAAATTTACGAAACAGTAGTGGAAAAAACACCAACAGATCAAACCTACGCTTCCCAACTAATACAAGACTGTGGTCCACAGGCTACGTGGCAGGGTTTCTTGTCAAATGATTGCATTGTGGCAATCAATTGGTCTGCTTTAGTATCTCCCTTGAAGATCTTGTTGGCAGGCAACTACTGTGTTTCCCCCAAAATACGACCTACCCCCAAAATAAGCCCTAGCCTGATTTTTTGGGGGGGTGGGCCTAATATACGCCCTACCCCAAAAATAAGCCCTAGTGAAGGGGGTGGGGTGGCCAGCACAGGAGGCAGCCATTCCCTTCCCCGATCACATCATGGCTGCTGGGCCCCTTAAACGTGGCCCGCGGATCAGTTGATCCAGTAAGGGCCAGGAGTTTTGTTTCTCCAGGTGCCTGGAGATATTTCCAGCGCACTCTTGCTAGCTACAGCCCTGCTCACGGCAATAGGCAACCTTGCAGCCAAGGGCCCCTCTGTTCCGCAGCTCACCTTGTGGCTATGGAGCAGGTGACGAGCACGGTTTGCACTCCGCCAGGCCTGGAGCTTGGGTGTTGCTTAGGCTACAGATATGATGAGGCAGAAAGCCATGCGGCCCATGAGAATCGGCTCCCCCCCACCTATATCCTGCTGCTGCTTGAGAAAAGGACAGGCAATTGTGGAAGATTGTGGGAAGCGCATGCTTACGATAGAAGCAAAGCCCAGCCTGTCCCTTTCAAGCGATCAAATGTCTGTGTGTGTGTGAGAGAGAGAGAATGAGAGCGAGAAAGAGAAACGATGGAGGGGAGTAACAAGAATTGCAGGCAATGCTGTTTGAAAGGGTTTCCTCTCCGCCGTTTCTCTTCTCCGCTCCACCCACCTGCCCGCCCACCGCACCTGGGCCTGCTGGGCATCATCCGCCCCAAACCAAACGGCGGGGAGGCTTCGGGAAAGCACCCTTCTAGCACCCGCCGCCCTGGCAAAGCTGAAGCTGAAGCAGGCGGGGGCCACGCAGGGGCGGCCCATACACAAGGTGTGAGTACACGTTGAGTTTGACATTTCACCTTCCTGCCTTTTGCAAACTTTTGGCTGCATGCAATGAAAGCAAGCCTCACAGCGTGAGGTTTGAGGTTTGGTGTGATGAAGCTCGCAGGGGTGTTGCTGTTCATGCGCGCAATGGCACAACAAGCCTTGCAGGGTCCTGCTCCAAGAGGTGGCAGCGGCGGCACAATGAGTCTCACAAAGACTCATTTCTGGCAGAGTTTGGGGGAGAGAAAGAAAGACCAGGGTCTCTGCTTTCTTTCTCTCCCCCAAACTCCACCAGAAATTTTCTCCCTGCCACTTGGTTTGGGGCAGATGATGTCCAGCAGGCCCAGGTGCGGTGGGCGGGTAGGTGGGTGGAGCAGAAAAGAGAAACGGCGGAGAGGAAACCCTTTCAAACAGCGTTGCATGCAATTCTTGTTACTTCCCTCCGTCGTTTCTCTTTCTCTCTCTCATTCTCTCTCTGTCCCACACACACAGACATTTGATCGCTTGACATGGACACGCTTGGCTTTGCTTCAGCTGATCCATGGGCTGCGGTTAAGGGGCCCAGCAGCCATGAGGTGACCGCGCTCGCCGCCTCCTGCACTTCAAAAAAAAAAAAAAAGAACTCCTCGAAAATAAGCCCAAGTGCTTCTTTTCAAGCCTAAAAGAAAATAAGACCCGGTCTTATTTGCG
Organism: Thermophis baileyi; assembly: GCA_003457575.1. Lineage (NCBI taxonomy): Eukaryota > Metazoa > Chordata > Lepidosauria > Squamata > Dipsadidae > Thermophis > Thermophis baileyi. Next base: position 1,343,165 of record QLTV01001233.1, read on the forward strand.
GGGAAACGTCGTATAAGTAGAAGTTTCCCAAATATGTACTCAGTTCAATATGTAACAAACAAGTCTTGTCAAAAAAGAATCAGTAAAAACAGTTTTAGAAATAGTTACAAAAGTTTGCATGTAATGTAACTTGATTATTTGCAAGCAAAGGATGGAAAGGCACTTGTCATGATACTTTAAATTTGAATTCCAGCGCAGAATAATGGCTGGACTCAAGGTTCCCATCCAAACTAAACTCCTGACCAACAGCAGCAAAAGACTGAGGATAGTGATACAGACCTAGGCCCAAAGCTTGTGGTAGCTTTTATTTATGTATTAAATTTAGATTGAGACACCAGGTCTGGCACACATCTTTTCTGGAAACGCCATTACAAAACTGAACAACAAAGAGTGTTGATTAATAGTTAAATTCAAAAAAGTATTTCACCTCCCTAAAAATAGTGTCTTTCATTTCATTGAGGTGAAGTTGAATGTGAAACAAAGGAGCTGAAATTCAAAAAAATTAACACAAACATACTTATCAGATTATACTGTAACACCACACAACACAATGCTGCTACATTTAACACCTTTTTAAATTTGGGATTTTACTTTTTCTTCTTATCCCTTTCAAAACCAAGACTTTAAAACATTCCTCTCAGGAAATAAAAGACTGAAGATAATAAAACTGTGATGATTAATGGACTTTTTGGCTTTTGAGACAGGAATATTTAAATTTGAATAATCTGAAAACGACATCCTATTGAAAATGAGAATGCTGGTTATTCTTGTTGTTATTTTAATTAATATCCTCAGCATTTTTATCTTTTGTCGGCATGGGCTGGTATTTGGGCCACATAGACTAATATAAATATCATTTATAAAATAATGTTAATGATCAAAATATATATTTCAATGCAGTTGAAAGCATAGACACTGTGTTTAGCTGGGATTTGATATATTTTGCTTTGAAAAATTGTGCTGTTATTACTTTATTCCATTTATTTGAAAGTCAGCTCAAGACAGCAAACATACTTAATACTCCTGATTACTATTTTTCCCAGAACCACAAACCTACAAAGGGGGTTGGGCTGAGAAGGTCTGGCTGAAAGTCACCCATATGACAGACTCAGAACTCACAGTATCCTGGTTTCTAGGCCAGCAGCTTTACCAGTAACAAATAAAAATACCCTTAAAAATCACAGTAGAAAAACAGCAAAACAACAGATTCAAATGTTCCTGAGGGAAACAAAGCAACAGCCAAACATTATTAAGCCCAAGAAAAAGATTATAAAGTTTTTAATTAATGCAAAGCAAATAAGTGAGTCAGCTGGGTCTTCTTGAATTTGAATTCTCAGGGAGAATTTCAAAGACACGAATCTTTTCTTTGTCATCTGTTAACTTCCATGTACCTTAAAAGTCAAAAATAATCTAATGCCATATGCAAACAAAACACATTGTTTTTGTAAAATAATAGAAACAGTCATGGTGGTCATTAGATTGCATTTTAGAAGACCCAGCTGAAAGCAAAGGAAATCAATGGATACTTAGAAATAATTTACCCAAATAGTAATAGAAAGATGGCTTTATACAACTATTAGCTCCTAACATAAGGTGCTCCCCAGGGGTGGGTTCCAACTTACCTTGCTGCCGGTTCGCTCCCTCCCACGCCACGTGGGCACGCCTCGTAGGCGTGCGCGCACTTTGCGTGCGCGCGCATGTGCAGTAACAAAAAATCTGGGGGGAAAAAACAAAGCTGAAAAAAAGATGGCGACCGCATGCACAGTGCCAGAAGTCAGCTTCTGCGCATGCTCAGAAGGAAAAAAATTAAAAAAAAATATTTAAAAAAAATTCAATTTTTTTTAAAAAAAAGATGGTGGCCCCCACAGACCGGCACTGACCGATCTGGTTCGGTGACGTCATCGTGACATCACTAGCGGGCCGCTACCGGTTCAGGAGAACCGGTCCAAACTGGGAGGAACCCACCCCTGGTGCTCCCTTATGAATAATAATGGAGTACTTGTATCTACAGATGTCCCCTGCATTTTTTCCCATTTTAACTTCAGCTAATAAGTAGTGTGTCCTGTTATACAATTACAACCATTTTCCATTGCACTGATTTGTCATCTGTAAGATTACTTCAAGCTTGCCTAATGCTATCAGTCTGGTTGATAACAAACTTATGAGGAGACAGTCCAGAGACTAGCAAGTGGTGAATGAATGGAAAAAGAACTATTTGTAAATACATTACTCCATTGCAAGAAAGATGGGATATAAATTTAAATCACCTGCCATAAATTAGTTAATTCTAACTTAGAGTTTGTTCATTTGATTCACTAGAAATGACCTTCTAGTTGCCATGGTAATGATTCTCAAACTATGTTATATAAATTATCACCTTCATTTTTGCTCAGAAGAATACATTAGATCTTCGGACAAAGAAATGCATATCAAATATAAATATAAAAGGCAATCTGTTTAATGAATAATAGCAAATCATTTATATCTAGATTTATCAGTGCCCTTACTGTAGAGCCATGTCATGTGGGGCAGCAAGTCAATATCTTGTTCACTCTTAGCATATAACTAGATGTCATCCTTGCAGAAGAGATGGCTGGTGGTAGTTCCCCTCTTGAATTGTTTCCATATCCAAACCTTGTGATTACCTGGCTGAAGGAATTGGGTTGAAGCCTAAGCAAAACAGCAGTCTGGGCAGTGCATCATCTTGATAAATTCCACACTTGGTGGCCATTTGTGATGTCTTGAGTTGACTTCCAGTGTTGTCTTCCACAGTCCAATTAAGATCTTGAGGAAGTTACTTAGTGTCCTGTTAACTTTGTATAGTGCTAGGCATTCACATATCCATGTGTGTGATATTGAGTTATAAGCTTTCCTGTATCAATTCAGGCTGTGCTCCGATTGGTCTGTCTAGACCTTGAGTCTGTAACTTCTGTGTCTATAAATAACTGGTGTTTTGAGCCTATGATGTTGTTCCCAATGCCCATTTGAACTGTGCTCATGTGCTGCCCCATATGGTACTGTAGCTTGATAGCTATGACTTTCCATGTTATGTGGAAAGGTTTCTAGGTTATTGGTTGGTAATTGGACAGTGCTTTCCCTTGGGGATCTTCCATGATGAGCCTTGTATATCAGCCAGTATGGATGGGAGCCTGCTTCTAACAGCTAGTTTATCTGTGCTGTTAGACATCCATGCACACTGCTGTTGTTTATTTAGCCAATAAGTGTGGATCGTGTTTTGGCCAGGTGCTGTCCAGCTCTTCAGGTTTTTGACCTACTGTTGGATATCTGCTACTGTGATGGTGACTTTTTCCTGTTCTGCGAGATTACTATGGCCTGCTCTTAGCTCCTTCAGCCACTTCTGGTGTTATGTGTCTTCCCTTTTTCCTTTTTTCCTTTATGTCCTTCCGGTACTGTTCAGTTTTGGTATTGGTGGCTCTGCTGTTACTGTATTATTGCACTATAGTTGGGTATATAATTTGGATGATACTTTGGAGAACAGGGCATGTATCTTCTTGGCCTCTGCTTCTCCACTGTATTTTCATAGCCTGGTAGTTAGTACTATGAGCCTTTATTTAGCTGTCTCTAGGACTTCAAATGGAGTCAGCCTCTTGTATTTTTTCAGTAGTTGAGTGTTATCCTTTAACTTCACACCCTTCTATAAATCCCCGAGCTAACTAATCTTTAAGTTACCTTGTTCTTAGTGTCTAACTTCATTTTCCATATGTATGGTGTGTGTGTGTGTGTGTGTGTGTGTGTGTGTGTGTGTGATGTGCTGTTGTTCTTGATCATGAAGCCAAGCATCTTGGCTGACTCACATATCAGTCATCAGTTTAAGTTGTGGTGCTAATAGGAATTGTCATGAAGGCTCTATTGACATTTTCTAGCATGTTATCTGATGGTACTTGTCCACTTTAGCTAGTTTATCTGTGATCTTATGCCTCATATTATCAGCTATCTCTGTAATGGAGAGGTTGGTAGTGAAGTTCTAGCTTCAGATATTGGCTGAACATCCAGTTGTCTTAGGGGTTTTTGAGTCTAGGACATAATATGTAGTTGCTCTATCTCAAGTTATGAGAGCAATTTCCTCTTCACTATGTTGAAGCATTGGGTAACTCACTGTTTTTAGTATGGACTCAGATCTTCTGTCAATCCATAGTTCCCTCATATATTTTATGTATCCCCCACATTAGGTATGCTGTGGTAATAACATTCCAAGGTCTCTTGTCTCTTGCATGCATTATTTGTTTCAATGGCTCAATTATTGTCAGATTGTCTTGGTTCTCCAATATCTAACATCGATCATGTTAAGCCAGGTGACATCTGACCTGGGATGTCTCTCTATTTGTGTCACTCTTATATTTGAGGTAGGCAGATGAATTGTTAGGAATTCTTTGCATAAAGAGCCAGCTAGTAAGGTAAATAACAGCGTGGATTTAAGGCAAGGTAAATTATAAAATTATCCAGTTTACACACACACACACAGTCACACACACACACACACACACACACACGCACACACACACACGCACACACACACACACACACACACTAGGTTATTGTACTAATTTTACTTATTTAATGTAATACAGGTAGTCCTCGCTTTACGATCACAATTGAGCCCAAAATGTATGTTGCTAAGCAAGACATTTGTTAAGTGAGTTTTGCCCCATTTTATGACTTTTCTTGACACAGTTGTCAAGTGAATCATTGTAATTCTTAAGTTAGTCGTTTTTTTCAATCAGAATAGAGCTGGAAGGGATCTTGGAGATCTTCCAGTCCAGCCCCCTACTTAAGCAGGAGACCCTATACCATTTCAGACAAGTGTTCAGTCTCTTCTTAAAAACCTCCAGTGAAGCACCCCAACTTCTGAAGGCAAGCTATTCCATAGTTAATTGTCCTCACTGTTAAAAAATTTCTCCTTAATTCCAGGTTGCTTCTCTCCTTGATTAGTTTCCATCCATTGTTTCTTGTCCTGCCCTTTGGTGCTTTGGAAAATAAATTGACCTCCTCTTCTTTGTGGCAGCCTCTCAAATACTGGAATACTGGTATTATGTCCCCGCTAGTCCTTCTTTTCTCTAGACTAGCTAAACCCAAATCCTGCAACCGTTCTTCAAATGTTTTAGTCTCCAGGCCTTTAATCGTCTTAGTTGCTCTTCTTTGCACTTTTTCCCAAAGTCTCAACATCTTTTTTGTAATGTGGTGACCAAAACTGGATGCAGTATTCCAGGTGTGGCCTTACTAAGACTTTATAAAGCCTTAGTATACACTCGGTTGTTAAGTGAATATGGCTTACCCATTGACTTTGCTTTTCAGAAAGTCGCAAAAGGTGATCACATGATCTCAAGACACTGCAACTGTCATAAATGTGAGTCAGTTGCCAACTGTCTGAATTTTGATCATGTGACTATGGGGATGCTTCAGTGATCGTAAATGTGAAAAATGGTCATAAGTCACTTTTTTTCAGTGATATTCTAATTTTGAATGGTCACTAAATGGACTGCTGTATGTTGAGGACTATCTGTACTAAATAAAATTATTGGATAAAACCCAAAGAAGGCAAAAGCACTCTTACACACAGGCATCTTTTGGTTTTTCGATAAAAATCAGACTTCTAAAATATACAATATAATATGCAGGGTTAAAATTTACATGTTAAGATCTCAAAGACAATTTTTTAATAAAATTATGTATCATTGGTACATGATGCCAAAGAAATTATATTGGTGACTGAAATCATCTTATGGACTTTTTTGTAAAAATGAAAAAATGAACTTGCAATTTGTGGTTTTGATGATTAGACAAGGTAGATTATAAAAAGAAGAGTAACACGATGTTTATAATGTAACTTTAGACAGATATGTTTATACTTATAATTGTTGCAAAGAATATTTGAAGAGCTTTTTTAAATCTTTTTTTATTTTTCAATTTTTTCTCTTCTTGCACTATTGGTAAGTTAGGCAGCAAATAAATTTAACAAATAAATGAAAATAATAAAACAATATATTTATTCACTCTTTTAGAACACAGAAAATATAACAGGCCTGGAAGGGACCTTTTCAAGCAGGAGATATTATACTATTCCAGACAAATAGCTGTACAGTTATTTCTTGAAAACTCCAGTAATGGAGCACCCACAACTTCCGGAGATAAGCCATTCCACTGATTAATTGTTCCTTAGTTTTTGTTTAGTTCTAGGTTGGATTTGTCTCTTATGGTCTTCCACTCATTACTTCTTGTTTTGCTTTCAGGTGCTTTGGAGCACAGGTTAACCCTTTTCTCTGTGACAATCCCTCAAGTACTCTAACACTACTATCATATCACTTCTACTCCTTTTCTTTGTTAGACTAGACATAGTTCCCTCAATCATTCATCATATGGTTTAGCCTTCAGACCTCTTCTCTGCATTCTAGGTCTCAACTTTTTTGTATGGTGTTGATCAGAATTGGACATAATATTCCAAATTTGGTCTCACAAGTGCAGTATAAAGTGGTATTATCACTTCATATGATCTTGATATTATCCAGTGGTGAGCTCCTGCCGGTTCGCACCCGTTCTCCCAAACCGTATGTTAATTTTCTGAGCAGTTCGGAGAACCGGTTGTTGGAAGAAATCTTTTCCCACTTTACAGGGCTAATCCTGTAAGGAACGCAGGAAGGAAAGATTCTAGTGTGTCTGTATTTCTAGCCTAATCCTTATCTTAATTGCTGCCTCTGCTGCTTTAAGTGTTTTCAGAAACTGCCTCTGGGTTAAGCTTTGTTACATTGTAACAGCCTTAATGGTTCTTGGCAATACGCCCAGACTTTCTGTCGGTAACTGAGCTTCTCCAGAGTTCCCCCCTCCCCCCCCCAGAGTTTTTTGTGGTATTTTTATTCCTGGGGCTTGAACAGCTATTTACAGAAGGGTTGAGAGGCAGGATGCAAGCTTGGCATTCTGTCTGATTTTTTTACTGCCTTTCTGAGGGCATGTGATTTTTCCTTAAATCTGGATGATTACCTTAGGATATCTTGTGAGGTGAGTGAGACCAGCTGATATCTTTAAGTGGTGCAAATGGATCTAATGATTGCTTCTCCTGGGTGCTTTGTCAGTTCACGGAGCACAGAAGTCTCTTGTCTATGAGGATTCTTCAGTCATCCAGGTCATGTTGTCCCAAAGATGCTTTTTTCAAGAGGCAACTGGACTTTCTTGGTTTCCAGAAAGTCCAGTTGCCTCTTGAAAAAGCACCTTTGGGACAGGAATCTCTTGCATTGCTTCAGAGTGGCCAAGCTATATGATTGCTCACTGATAATAAGTGGATCCTCCTTCCAATTTGTTATAGTTTGCTCTCATGATAATATGGCATAGTAACATGGCACCAATTGTAGAAAGTTAGCAACCACCCCTCTCCTAGAAGAATGAAATATTTTGAGAAATATTAAAAAGGAAGAATATATTTCCCTGGATGAGAAATGGAGAAACATGTTTTCTTAGAGGGAGAAAGCAGCCCCCACCTTCCTTAATAGCCCACAGCAGATGTCAGCACTTAAGAGATAAAAAGATAGCTATATTCATAGGCAAAAATTCCCTACAGCAAGGTCTGAACAAAGACAGAATGGGATTAGCCCTCACTCAAGATGTTAATTTGTTAATTTGTCTCTTTAGCTCTTTAGTTTTGTAGCCCAA
>QLTV01001233.1:1357216-1378266 GCA_003457575.1 Thermophis baileyi
GGCGCGACCAGGGTCTCGGCTAGTTCGTATGTTTTGGGTCCGCAGTATGTGAGGAAAAGAGCTCTCTTCCTATTGTCCGGCAAGTCTTGAAAATTGTTTGCTTCCAAAAACATGCGAAATCTGGACATATATGTGCACCATTCTTCTGTTTGAGGACTGAAGAAGGCTGGTGCTGGAGCGTGCTGTTGTGCCATCCTGTTGTTTGGCCGGTGCAGGTCGGAACTTGCTAAGATGGCCGATGGATGCCACGAGGTGCCTTTGTTCAGTCGTCTTCTCCCACTGCCTTCGTCGCCAGTGATAGATAGGCGCGGGAATAACAGCCAAGACGAAGACCCGTTCAGCACTTTATTAACGGCTAGCACTAACTACAGCAGACCTGGTGGCTGGCGGCAGGGAAGCCGCCTTTATGGAGTTCCCCGCAGCCAGCTTGGCCAGTGACAACGCTTCAAACTCCCCGCCACTGATTTAACCCAATCAGCGGCGGGTATGCAAATACCTGCTTGTTAAGTCGGAACACAACACAATCATAAAACTGTCCTCCTCTGTCTTTATTTATATTCTGGAATAGTCAGATAATGAGGAAAAGCTGAGCAGGAGAGATACATGGACAGACATTATTATTGATCTGATTTATCCTAGAACTGTTATCACTGGAAAAAAAGGGACTTTTACACTGATACTTAGGATTCCTTCCCTACCCCACCCCATTACTTGTGGGGGTGTCTCTTGGTTTACCTCCCTCCTTTCCTTGATTTCTTTCCAAAGAGTCTGCTTGTTGTCCAACTAAATGTTCTAGAGATAGATGTGTATTTTAAAGCACAACCTGTTTTGCAAAGAGATGTACTGATATGAGGAAAAGGTCCAAGTTGGTGGAAGGATTTTTGATCCTCTTTGAAGCTTATTTTCTCAGAATTGGTTCTAAAACTGGACGTAAAGTTTATTAGTACAGACATTGTAATTGGAGCAAAGAAGGAAGCAGGGGGCTTTAGCAACACAACATTATGGCAATTCAAGTTTTTGATGAAGTTTTCTTGTTTTCCTTATTTTCATATCTTGGCTTTAAATCAACCCAAATACATTACATTTGTTCAACATAATATATTTTCGGGGTATGGGAACTTATATCAATTTTTTTCACAAAGTTTTGCTATAATCCAGGTGTTATTGTGCTTAGCAGTGCGATTTTATACTATTTCATACGGTTGTGTAATAATCCAAATTCAGAAGGGGAAATATGCTTTGGGGTGAAGGCTCACTTTGTGTTTGCCAGCAAATGTTTAAAAGATTTGTGCAGCGGGGCAGGAAAAAGCACAATGGGTGTGAGGTATTGAGAGGTCTGAAGTGTGTGCCCTCACAAGCTATGAATTCCTCTTCCCCTTTCAAATCCAGATTGTTGTACAGCTTCAATAGAGGTAATTGAAGATTTGAAATCTTCATTTTTCGGCCTGTTTTTCAGCATGTTTTTTGGCCATTTTCAGGCCGGTTTTCAGGCTGTTTTCCGGGCCATTTCTGGGCTGGTTTTGGTTGTTTTTCAGGCCATTTTTCAGGCCATTTTCTAGCCATTTTCAGGCCATTTTTTGGCCAATTATGGATTCCAAAATGGCCTGAAAATGTCTGAAAAATGGCCCAAAAAACAGCCCAAAAACGTCCTGAAAACAGGCAAAAAAATGGGCTGAAAACCGGGCGGGGGCACGGCCAGCCAGTGGTGGGATTAGCTGGTTCACCGAACTGGGCAGAATTTTAACAACCAGTTCGCCCGAACCGGTCCAAACTGGCTGAAGCCCACCTCTGTCTCCCTCCCTACAAACTACCCTTATAGAATAATTATTTTTTTCTTTTATAAACATCCTTTTTAACATACAGAGTTTTTCTTTAAACTGATGCATCATTTTCTTTTACTTTCTCTTAATACAGGTACTCTCAAGTACATTTTCAATAGCTTTTGCCTACTTTAAAAGTTACTTAAGCATTATATATACCGTATGTAAAAAAAAATACATTTGCAAATTTTGGGTTAAACCTTTCTTTCAGTTGCACATATAAAGCAGAGAAAAATGCATCCTGATTCCACTTAACTCATTAAGTTTAAGTCACTCCTTCCAGCTTATCTTCTTGGAGTAAAATCTTTTTCTTCTCTGGAAGTATCAGACTTGTAGTCCTTTCTTTTTATCACAAGATCCTCAATTTTGTTTATTTTCTCGAAGCTCTTCTTTCAGTTGTGTTGAGAAGTTTTCATTTGAAGTAATAAGGACAAAAGTGAAAGTTAATATCTGGCTCTTCTGAAGCTACAATTAATTTCTCAATATTTTCAGCTACTTGTGAAGTTGCCTCGGCAGTTTGGTAACATTCTCCACATGTTTGCATCTCAGAAGTACTTTGAGAGGATTTTTTTTATCCTCAGAGAACAACTGATTCACAAATTGACGTATTTTATTTAGAAACCTTTCAAATATATCTCTAATACTTTGCTCCACCATCTTGGCTTCCTATTTTAATCAGAATCAGAAGATTTTAGCCATCCACAGCTGAGAAGATCAAGCTACCAGTTACTAAAATCACAGCTTTCAATCTTTATCTTTATCTGTCAGCTTTTTTTCCCTCTCAGCCCCCTTCTTTATTTAGCTTGCCTTAGCAGCCTTCTTCCTTGTTCTTTAAAACAAACAAACAAAAAATCCCTAAAATGGCACAGGTCTTCAAAAAGATATAGCAGGCTGTTGCTGGAAAGGGTCTCTTTTAAATTGACTTAAGATAGAATAATAGTCTTTGAAGATGCTTAAGATAAGGAAGGCATAACTTAGTGTTGGTTTGAAATGTGAATTTCCAAAAATGATGACTTTTCAACCCCAGAATAGATTGCCGCCCCTCCCCTCCCAGCTTTTGGCATGCAGACAGCTTTGGAGTTCAACTCCAAAAGCAATCTGCCGGCTTACAGCTGTATTGAAGGGTCCTGAGGGGAAGTTCTTCGACATAACCTAAACAGGTGGGTCATAAAAACTGATCTGATATCAATCCCTTCAGTTAGAAGGCAGAAGAGCAACGCTCCAGGGAGAAATGCTTCAGAGATCTCTCCCCATGCGTGTGTTCAGTTAGCCATGTTCACAGGAAGTCAAGATCCATCTGAATCTTGAGTATCATTTAAAGTGTTAGCTATTTCCCCCAGCTTGGTGTCATCTGTAAATTTGATTTCCCCTTCTCTTTCCCTATCTAGATAATTTATGAAAATATTGAAGAATACTGGGCTTAAAATAGAACCTTGAGGCATTCCACTGCATGTTTCCCTCCATGTAGATGTAGTTCCTTTGAGGATTACCTACTGAGTGCAGTTGGTCAGCCAATTGTTAATCTATTTGGTGGTGGTATGTTCTATTGCATATTTTTCTATCTTCCCAAGAAGTAAGCTGTGGGCAACTTTGTCAAATGCCTTACTGATGTCTAAGTTAACTATGTCCACAGCATTTTTCTAATCCATTAATTTAATCACTTTGTCAAAGAAAGGAATAAGGTTTATCTGGCATGATCTGTGTTTGACAAACCCATGCTCACCTCTAATAATTGTCTTTTTCATTTCTAGGTGCTCACAAATGTGCTGCTTGATTATTTTCCGGTATTGATGTTGAGCTGATTGGTCTGTAGTTTCCTGGATTTTTTCTTTCCAGTAATAAAGCCAGCATTTTGACACTGAAGACATAAAGTCATATTGTCTGAACTAATATGGGAATTGGCCATCCAGAATTAGCCAAATTACAAATAATGATGAAAAATGTCTGAGAACAACAGCATAAGAAGTGACACAACAAAAATTAAAAGAGAAAATTGTATGCTCATCAGAAAAACTGTGACTATCAGCATGGATCTCTTTTATTTTAGTTAAAAATTACCTTTCTCTAATATTGTTACTAAAACTGCCTATTTAACTCCTCAATAAGAGATCATTGCAGATTTCAATAGAATGAACTGTTCTCCAAGAATGTGTGAGAAAAGATGTGTAGCACAATGCATGCTGGAGGTTTACTTGACAGGCATTAAAACTTAAAGCTGCATTTTTATGTAAAGAAACAAAAAAAAGAAAGAAACCAGTCTATATTAAACATTTCAATCTTTTCCATATATAATTTTTTGTCAGATTATCTTGCACATATACACATAAAGTAGAGTGTCTAAATTTCTGAGGAACTCCATTTTCCATTTCTGAATCCAAAAGGTTTTTGTAAGTGGGAAGGAATTATTCATGTCCATTTTAACCCTGTGTTCTTGTAAAACAGACAGAAGCTTGAATGTTGTAAAGTAACCAGATGGGCCTGTAGGCAAGGGGAAGGTAGATTTGGTAAGTAGATTTTTGGATGCTATAACAAGAATGACATTTACAAGAAAAACAATTCTGCTTTTGTAAGAATTACCAAGCCGGTCCAATTATATGTATGTATGTATATTTCTAGAAGTAACAAGCAATCAAAATAGCGTAAATTCAGTTTATCTCTTGAATTGGGCAATATTTGATAGTTTATCAAAATATATAGTTCCTCTGATTAAACTTCAGCATATTGTGTACATTTTTTCTGCAGCTGATTCAAAGACCAGTTTTGAAAAAATTCCCCAAATTTTTTTCAAGAGTAGTTTCCTGGAAAGAGTGCCATTTTATATGATCAAAGAGTTTGTGACTGGGCTTACTTGAGTCATATACAAGAGCATGGTACTTTTTACTCTAAAGTAATATGTAACTGTTACTTATACGATATTACAAGAATGTATTACATCCAGAGAATCACTTCTGCAGTTCAGCACAAATCTTATTTTCCTATAGGCAAATAAATCCTCATGTAAACCAAAATGCCAAGTCAGAATGTTTTTCATAGCGATTATGTGAAGGATAATTCAGAAATAATCTGATTTTGAGAAAATGCCAACTGGCTATATGCAGGACTTTCATTTGTAGGGTTTTTTTGTTTCCCTGTTTAATTTTGGTTTTTAATTGAGTTTTTAATTTGAGAGCTGTTATGTTTTAGTGATTTTTAGATTTTGTTTAATGGTTATGTTATTTGAATGCTTTTAGTTATAAGAGCCAGCTAGGGTCACAAACTTGTGAAAGGCAACTATATAAATTGAATGATGAATGAATGAATAAATAATGGTACTAGATTCAACTCCCATACAAAATGATTGAATAGTATTCATCCCATATTGGTTTCTGTAGAAAATAGCTCTTAGCTCTTTTTTTGTCCATAGAAGTACTACTTCATTCCAGCCAATGTCTTTAAAGGAAAATTGCTGTTCTGTAGAGGTAAGTACTGAAGCAACACACACTAGCCCAAATGCAATTATCCTTCATGAAATGTTAAAACTATTGAAAATATCCTGCTACAGGAGATGCAGCAGTGCAATAGACTTCTGTAACATAAGTAACAGTCAAGTGAGAGCAATTTCATCAGAAACCACCAGAGGGTCCTTATACAGATTAGGAGAAAGGTCTTAATTGGGGTTCCCTTTCTTTCAGAAAGAAATTTGTCTTATTCTAGAGCAGGGGTGTCAAACTCAAGGCCCGGGGGCCAGATACGCCCCGCGGGGTGCTTAGATCTGGCCTGTTGGGCCACCCTGGAAACAGCGAAGGACCGTCCCATGATGCCTCTGCCAGCAAAAATGGAGCTCAGGAGGGCTGCGGACAGCCATCCCGAACTCCGTTTTCTCTGGCAGAGGGTTGCAGGAAGCCATCACAGCCGAAAACGGAGCTCGGGAGCCCGTTTTCGCTGGCAGAGCGCTCAGGCCATCACAGGTACCCCTGACACGAGTGACGTTGAGCTGGCCACACCCACCCTGGCCCCCCAAGGTCAAACACAACCCTGATGCAGCCCTCAATGAAATCAAGTTTGACACCCCTGTTCTAGAGGAATAAGATCTTTAGCAATAGCATCACTACTCCACACCTGCCAGTTATAGAACAGAAAATAAAGGAGCTGATCTACCATTCACTATTACAGCTTGGCAAGATCCAAAAATAGAATGTTCAGTACTTCAGTATCCCTTCTCCAAGTAGAGTAAACCCATGTGATGAGTTGCTAAGGACTGAAAGACAATCATCTGGTATGATAAAACTTTGTCAGATTATTCATGAACTGGGAGAGCCAATGGTAACAAGGTCAGCCAATGAATAGGCATAGCAACTAAGTCAGCCAATGGGAGCTTAAACACATCTGAGTCTGTGCAGAGAATCGAAACTGAAGCTATAAGGCTGGGTGTGGCTCAGCCCACTCTGTACTCTCAGTCTGCTCTGAACTCTGAACTAGAAGCTACTTGTGTTTTACTTGTAACTGTTGCTACATTGAAGAAGAACTCTGCTAATGGTATTGTAAATTCATCTGTTATTCTTGTATATAAGTTTCTTATTTAAATCAATCCTGCTAAATCAGTCTGCCTGTGTGTGCTTTCTGGATTTAATTTTCTGCAACAAACTCTGATAAACTTGTTATTCTAAAAGTTCTTAGTTTCCAAAAAGCAGTTGATAAACCATTTTCAGACGTGATTAAGAGGGAAAGTGAGCAAATCCAGTATCTGTTTGAGCAAAATTGACTTTCCCTGAGCTCTTAGAGCTCTAAAATTCATCAGAGACCACAGTTTTATGGTTTCCTCATGGGGAGCATCTATATGGAGCACTTTTGGTAAATCCCAGTTTCTCCCTTTTATCCAGGAAGAAGGTTGAGGCCCCAATCCATTCACCAGTTCCTCATTCTGCCATGGATGTCAGCTCTGCAAAAAGTGAAATTTATATTTCTTCCGTGGAAGTCTGAGACAATCCATGTTGTGGTGGCTTAATAATATGGAGAAGGTAGCACACAGCAGCTTTATAAAAAAAGGTAGCAGGTAACATTTTTTCTCATTGCAAAATGAGGTTGGTTCCATCCAGTTTTAGAATTGTCTGGGACACTTTCACATATGTATTTGTTCCAAATTAATCAGTTGTATTGCATTGATTTATTTTTTTAGCAATACCTAGACTTATCACTGTAGATTGCACAGAATATATTATTAAGAATTAGATGTCAGAGGCTATGTTGTTTTCTTTTCTTTTCAGATGTGATTAGCCTTGTAGATTTTGGCTTTCCTGAGAATTGAGTGGGGTGTTTGTTTCAACCATCTGGCACTATTTACTCAGATTGTGACACCCTAGGATTCAGAATATATTATCCGATCTGGGAGGGAATGCTTTCATAATAAAAAATAAATAAACACATATCAGCCAGGGAACCAGTGATAAAGAAAATATAACCAAGGAAACTGATGTGGATTAGCTAAGGATAATTCAGGACAGTCATAGATATGATTGAAAGGAAACAACTATTTACAAGGGTAGCAGTATTTGTTGAAGGCTACTGCAGGATTCCTCTTCATGACAAGGATTACTGCCTTGTCGTGGTGAAGGGGCTTACGTAGCTCAATGAAGCTATGAGCTATGCCATGCAGGGCCACCCAAGATGGACAGGTCATAGCAGAGAGCTCTGACAAAATGTGATCCATTGGAGAAGGAAATGGCAACCCACTCCATTATCTTTGCCATGAAAACCCCATGGACAGTACCAAAAGGCAAAAAGATATGATGCTGGAAGATGAGCCCCTCAGGTCGGAAGGTGTCCAATATGCTACTGGGGAAGAGCAGAGGGCTAGTACTAGTAGCGCCAGAAAGAATGAAGTGACTGGGCCAAAGCCGAAAGGACGCTCAGCTGTGGATGTATCTGGTGGTGAAAGGAAAGTCCGATGCTGTAAAGATCTATACTCCATAGGAACCTGGAATGTAAGATCCATGAATCAAGGCAAGCTGGACATGGTCAAACAAGAGATGACAAGACTGAACATCGACGTCTTAGGAATCAGCGGACCAAAATGGACAGGAATTGATGAATTCAGATGACCATCAGGTATACTACTGTGGGCAAGAATCCCTCAGAAGAAATGGAGTAGCCTTCAGAGTTCATAAAAGAATAGGAAAAGCAATACTGGGATACAATCCCCAAAATGACAGAATGATCTCAGTTCGAATCCAAGGCAAACCATTCAACATCACAGTAGTCCAAGTCTATGCCCCAACCACTGGTGCTGAAGAGGATGACGTTGACTGGTTCTATGAAGCCCTACAGCACCTTATAGAATTAACACCAAAAAATGATGTCCTTATCATCATGGGGGATTGGAATGCTAAAGTAGGAAGCCAAAAGATAACCAGAATAAAAGGCAAGTTTGGCCTTGGAGTACAAAATGAAGCAGGGCACAGGCTGGTAGAATTTTGTCAAGGACGATGGTGATAGCAAACACTCTTTTCCAACAACCCAAGAGACGACTCTACACATGGACATCACCAGACAGTCAACACAGAAATCAGAATGACTATGTGCTCTGCAAACAAAGTTGGAGAAGCTCTATACAGTCAGTAAAAACAAGACCGGGAGCTGACTGTAGCTCAGATCATGAGCTTCTCGTTGCAAAATTTAGGCTTAAATTGAAGAAAGTAGGAAAAAGCACTAGGCCATTCAGGTATGAGCTAAATCATATCCCTGATGAATATACAGTAGAGGTGACAAATAGATTTAAGGAATTAGATCTGATAGACAGAGTACCTGAAGAACTATGGACGAAGGTTCGCAACATTGTACAAGAGGTAGCAACTAAAACCAGCCCAAAGAAAAAGAAATGCAAGAAAGCAAAATGGCTGTCTGAGGAAGCTTTGCAAATAGCTGAGGAAAGAAGGGAAGCGAAAGGCAAGGGATAAAGAGAAAGATACACCCAATTGAATGCAGAATTCCAGAGAATAGCTAGACGAGATAAGAATGCCTTCTTAAATGAACAGTGCAAAGAAATAGAAGAAAACAATAGAGTAGGGAGGACCAGAGATCTCTTCAAGAAAATTGGAGATATGAAGGGAACATTTCATGCAAAGATGGCAGGGACCTAACAGAGGCAGAAGAGATTAAGAAGAGATGGCAAAATTACACAGAAGAACTATACAAGAATGAGTTTAACGTCCCTGATAACCACGATGGGGTGGTCACTGACCTCGAGCCAGACATCCTGGAATGTGAAGTCAAATGGGCCTTAGGAAATCTGAGCAACAACAAAGCTAGTGGAGGTGATAGTATTCCAGCTGAGCTATTCAAAATCTTAAAAGACAACACAGTAAAAGTGCTACACTCAATTTGCCAGCAAATTTGGAAAACTCAACAGTGGCCACAGGATTGGAAAAGGTCAGTTTACATTCCAATTCCAAAGAAGGGCAATGCTAAATAATGTTCAAACTACCACATCATTGCACTCATTTCACATGCTAGTAAGGTTATGCTCAAAATCCTACAAGCTAGGCTCCAGCAGTATGTGGATCGAGAACTACTAGAAGTACAGGCAGGATTTCGAAGAGGCAGAGGAACTAGAGATCAAATTGCCAACATACACTGGATCATGGAGAAAGCTAGAGAGTTCCAAAAAAAACATCTACTTCTGCTTCATTGACTATGCTAAAGCCTTTGATTATGTGGATCACAACAAATTGTGGCAAGTTCTTAAAGAGATGAGAGTACCAGACCATCTTATTTCTCTCTTGAGAAACCTATATGCAGTTTCAACAGTGAGAACTGGACCACTGATTGGTTCAAAATTGGGAAAGGAGTTCAGCAAGGCTGTATACTGTCGCCCTGCCTATTTAACTTATATGCAGAGCACATCATGAGAAAGGCGGGGCTAGATGAATCACAAGTTAGAATTAAGATTGCCGGGAGAAATATCAACAACCTCAGATATGCAGATGATACCACTCTAATGGCAGAAGTGAAGAGGAACTAAAGAGCCTCTTGATGTGGGTGAAGGCGGATAGTACAAAAGTTGGCTTGAAACTCAACATTAAGAAAACTAAGATCATGGCATCCGGCCCTCTCAATTCCTGGCAAATAGATGGGGAAGAAATGGAGATAGTGACAGATTTTGTTTTCCTGAGCTCCAAGATCACCACAGATGGGGACTACAGCCAAGAAATTAAAAGACGCTTGCTTCCGGGGAGGAAAGCTATGGCAAATCTAGACAGCATACTAAAAAGCAGAGACATCACCCTGCCAACAAAAGTGTGTATAGTCAAGGCTATGGTTTT
This sequence comes from Thermophis baileyi, assembly GCA_003457575.1. Classification (NCBI taxonomy): domain Eukaryota; kingdom Metazoa; phylum Chordata; class Lepidosauria; order Squamata; family Dipsadidae; genus Thermophis; species Thermophis baileyi. The sequence continues at coordinate 1,367,334 of QLTV01001233.1, forward strand.
CCCAGTTGCAATGTATGGCTGTGAAAGTTGGACCATAAGGAAGACTGAGCTCCAAAGAATTGAGGCCTTTGAACTATGGTGCTGGAGAAGACTCCTGTGAGTCCCTTGGACTGCAAGGTGATCAAACCGGTAAGTTCTAGAGGAGATCAACCCTGACTGCTCTTTAGAAGGCCAGATCCTGAAGATGAAACTCAAATACTTTGGCCACCTAATGAGAAAGAAGGACTCACTGGAGAAGAGCCTAATGCTGGGAACGATTGCGGGCAAAAGAAGAAGGGGACGACAGAGAATGAGGTGGCTGGATGGAGTCACTGAAGCAGTTGGCGTGAGCTTAAATGGACTCCGGGGGATGGTAGAGGACAGGAAGGCCTGGAGCAACGTTGTCCATGGGGGTCGCAGTAGGTCAGACACAATTTCGCGATTAACAACACTGCAGGATTATTTTGAGGGATATCATATTATATGGTGCACAGTATGAAACTACTTTTGAAATTCTGCTTCCAACAGATTATGGAAAAATAATGTCTCAATAACACTAATAAGCCACTATGTAAAACCAATCTTAAATCATAATGAGCAAGTTTTCATATTAGTACTAACTGTAATGACTTTTCCCAAGAAAACTCTTAATTATTTTTATTGCAAAAAAATAAGGGAAAGTATATTTTTAGCTTAACTGCTTTCTAATTAAGGCAATTGGGTGTCTTGTAGCACTGTTTTTAAGCATTTAAAGCATTTTAAATATTAAATGTCTTAGCAGCTTAGTGAATTTGCAAAATATATAGATATGTAAATTGAATAGCAAAAGATTATATTTTAGTATTTTAGAAATATTAGATATTTGTTAAAATTCTAAACAGATTCTAAATCTGATGCAGTTGCCAATAAATACAGGTAATCCTTAAAATAATGCAGGCCATTTAATGACATTTCAAAACAACTACCGATACCCCAAAATTACATGCAAACCTGTTTTGACCCAAGTGGTCAAGGCAAAGCAGGCTTCTACAAAGTCCTTTATTTCTCGCAACAAATGTTCAGGAAATTTCCCTCCAACGACCGGTAAAGCTCCATCCTCCACACCACCCTGAAGGCATCCACCCTCAGTCCCCCAAACAACAGCCCCCATGGTACAAATAAAGCCCACAGAGTAGGAGCACACTCACAGGGCAAGGTCCAGGTTCCAAGTCCAGTCCACAAGGCACAAGACAAGGGCAAAGAAAAGGTCCTAGGCAAGAAGCAGTTCCAAAGGCACAGTGAAGCGAAGGCCAGGACCAGTTCACAAGAGAAAGGCTAGGTCCAAGACAAAAGGCGAAGAGCAAATTTCCAAGTGAGGCAAGGAAAACAGCAACAGGCATGAGACAAAGCCAGAGGAATGTAAGCCAAAGCAAACAATTGTTCCAGGCAAAGCAGAGGTGGGTTCCTCCCAGTTCGGACCGGTTCTATAGAAGCGGTAGTAACTTGGCGGCCTAGGTCGCTAGAACCAGCAGCGACCCAGGCCTGCCATGCCCCTGACCTGGTTCTTTCGGCGGCACCATAGGCGCTGCCATTTTATTTTTTGCTTCTGCGCATGTGCAGAAGTTTTTTTTAAGCACTGCACATGTGCGAAGCGCCCGTGCAGCGCATCACTGAGCGAACCGGCAGTGAAGAAAAGAAGAACCCACCCCTGAGGCAAAGGCTAACTTTTTCTAAGCTTTTCCTTAAGTTACTCCACTCCAGGTGTTCCTGTGAGGAGGGGTATGGCGAACTCCTCCCGAGTAGCCTTGCAGCCTTTCTCTGGGCTTGCCTATGTTCCACTCTCCTTGCCCTTGGATCAATTGGGGGGAGCCAGCTGTTCCTCATCAGAGGAGATCTGCTGCCTCTCAGCACCACTGCCTGTCTGCAGCCGATTTTCCCCTGTGTCTGTGAGAGCAGGCAACTCTCTGTCTGGTCGATCACATCCTCCAATGCCTTAGGGGCCCGGGACAGCATCGGTCTCAGCCTCTGGCTTCTCCAAACATGCCAAGGGAGATGTACCATCCCTGTGAGATGGTCCCAGTTCCAACTCCTCGTCCTCTGAACCAGGCTCCAATGGGCCATGACACAAACCCATTTCAAAGTTATGACAGATGCAGTGCTCTTGCGGTCACTTGCACTTATGACAGACACAGGATGCTGCAGTGTAGCACCCTCCTGTGCCTGTCTCCCCCCCATCCCCTGCAGTATTAGGTTTGCTCCTGGAAGCAACCACCATTTTTATTTCTAAAGTAGCAGCTGTTTTCCTAACTGCTGGCCCCAATCACCTGGCAAGTGGGAAGCTACAAATTCCTCCTGTCTCTGTAGGCTTTGGAAAGCTGACCCTTGCATAAAAGGCAGCTTCAGCATTGTGTAGTGGGTGCGGGAGGAAGCAACCGGCAGCAAGGTAAGTTAGAACCCACCCCTGCCCTTCACATCTTCCCGTGCCCGGGTGGGGGAAAAACACCTCAGGGCACCCTGATCCATCTTCCCCAACCGGGAGGTTCGGCGCTCTCGGAGGACGATGTTTTGCCCAGCCTGGAAGTTACTTCCGAAGCACGGAGTGGCTTCACTTTTTCTCCTCCCCAGTGAGCGAAAAGCTGGCAGGCTGGCAGGGTCTAGCCCACAAGCCCCCTCTGGCCCCGGTGCAAGAGCAGCCCAAGCCAAACAGAGCCAAGCTGACCATAGCTGGGCTGCCCAACCCGAGGAACAGGCGAATCGAATGGCGGGCAAGACTGCAGGAGGCATAGCCAGAGCCATAGCCAGAGGCAACCGGAGCACGGGCAGCAGATCAGCTCGCTGCAGGCCTGGGATTCGGGGGACGGAGGTTTTGCTCCTCAGAGCCTTGGAGCAACTCCCAGCCCTTGCACAGTAAAGAAAAACTTCTCATGATTGTGAGGCAATTAACAACTTCTTGCACTCTTTACTGTGCAAGGGTCAGGAGTTGCTCCAAGACTCCGAGGCTCTGAGGAGCAAAACCTCCGACCCCCGAGTCCCAGGCCCGCAGCCCCTGGCCCTGCCAGCTCGCCAGCTTTTTGATCACTGGGGAGGAGAAAAAGCAAAGCCTCTCCGCGCTTCGGAAGCAACTTCCAGGCTGGGCAAAACATTGTCCTCCGAAAACATTGTCCGCCACTTGGGGAGAAACCTCCCAGTTTGGGAAGATGGATCAGGGCGCCCTGAGATGTTTTTCCCCCACCTGGGCATGGGAAGAGGCAAAGGGGCACCGGCAGACCAAGAAAGATGTCCCCAGCAGTTGTAGGAAGGTTGGGGGGGTGTCTCCAGAGGAAGCCTGGAGTGTGCGCACCCCAAGAGCGGAGCTTCCTGCAATGCAGATTGAAGCCCCACCGGAGCTCTGCTTGAACATGGCGGGAGACCAAGCTGTTAATGTGACCACCTCCTCCTGGCCTCGTTCCCTCTGCCAGTCGGGAAGCCAGGTTCAGTCCAAGCCAGTCACCACCCGGCCCGATGCCAGCCCCCACTTGCCCGCTATTTAATTTGCCTGTTCCTGGGGTCGGGCAGCCCAGCTATGGTCGGGTCGGCTCTTGGCAGGTGAAGAATCTACGGGCGAAGCGAGCCCCTCTGGGGAGGGCAGTGGGGAGCAGCTGCCTGGGAGGACCTGGCTGCTCTCCCTCACTCTCTGGCCATCGCGTGGCTGGGCTGGCCAGAGGATTAGGTGCCCCGAAACGCGCCTGTGTCGCTGGGTTGACCTTAAACCCTACAAGGCAGCGGAAGCCGGAACACCGCCACAATCTGAGCTCCCTTTGGAGTGGGTTGCAAACAAGGTGCAAAGTGGCTCTCAAACAGAATGAAGCGGGCGTGGCACACCCAGAGCTGCTGCTTCTTTGCAACAGCCAAGGATGGAAGAGGTGCCTCTTCCGTCCTCGGCTGTTGGAATAAGCAGTGGCTTTGGCTGCCGCCATGCCCGCTTCATTCTCTGGTCCCTCTCCTTCCCTCGCTCAGCTGCTACTGCCGGGGTGCTGCCAGGGCAAGCGCGGGGTGTGTGTGTGTAGAGGGGGGGCATGGACCATTCGGCGCTGAGGTAGAAGCAGCCACAGTGGTGGGGAAAGCGAGGCTTCTTTGCCAGCCTCCCAGCTGGCAAAACATAATTTTTTGCCAGTTCTGTGGGCGTGGCTAGGTGGGGGGCATGTGACTGAGCGCGTGGGCATGCGTGACGTCAAGTTGGCCATGCCTACTCAGTCACATGACCATCAAACCACATCCACAAAATAAGCCACGCCCACAGAACCGGTAGTAAAAAAAATTAGAACCCACCCCTGGTGAAAGCACTCCATCTGCTAATACCTATGTTCACTCCACTACAGGGTATATAATCTGATCAGATATGAATTGTGTTTTTAAAAATCCTCCCTTAGAAAATGCACATTATTCTTCAAATCCTATTTTAGAAGCTTTGTGATATTTCTGTTATTTGTCCTCTTTTTCCCCCAAGCAGGATTGAAAGGAAAGGAGGTGGCAATGGGAAAGCAAGACACCAAAGCAGCATTTCACCTGCCTGAAGCAGCTTCTTAATATACCTATACATGGCAATCGCTAAAACAGTGTTAGTGTAGCGCACCACAGGATAACTTGGGGGCTTGCGGCTTCATCCAGCTGTGCTCTACACATAAATAAAAGCATTTCCTCAGCAGCTAATGCTGTAATATCTTGTAATTCAATGACCTGCATTTTTCATAGAATATTAATTACCTTTTTAAACACATAGACACTGGGTATTGCCATGGGATGTTTTTGCACAAGCAAAATTTATGTTTGGCTTCATGACAAAATCATAGTATTTTTATAAACAGTGGCTATAATAAAATTAATAGGCTTTATCAATAAAAAAGAAAATCATTTTATTTTAAACCCACTGATTCTGTGCAATATAATTCTAGAGTTATATATGATGGACAAATAAACATAACATTACATTTAGTGACCATTCAAAGTCACGATTGCACTGGATAAATGATACTTAACATCTGATCCTTGAATTTATGGCCATTGCACTGCTCCTATGGTCACATGATCAAAATTTGGGTGGGTTGACTGCAGGGTGGGCTTCAACTCCCACTTATCTCCTTTCCGATCTCTGATCTTTTGAGCACTCTGCACTCTGTTGCCCCTGCTGCCCCCAGGTGAGTTTCACCAGCTGCTTCCTCCTTCTGCTTACAAAGTACTTGGCCTCGTTCTTCAGGAAGGTCACATGTGGCCTTAGGAAGAAGGTTTTGCAGTGCCAGCAATTGCCTTGCAAAGTCAGGCCAGGTATACATCTTCAGCAATGTGAAGAAGATAGCAAAGGTCAGTGGTGATAGAGTTCACAGCAGCTTGTGCTCCTTCTTGCATCCAACAACAGCCATTCCCAGCCCAGATATACTTGTGTTGGGCCATGGCAATCCCTTACCTGAGCACCAGCCCACTTGCAAGCTGCCTGGGACTCACAACTTCCTGCTGGCTTTCCCAGCAACTTGCTTATTGGAAGGTAGTTGCAAGGAGGCCCTCACTTAATGACTGCAACTGGGACTGCCTGAATTTTCATTGTTAAGTGATGAAGTCACGTAACATCATGCTTTACAATTATATCACCTAGTGGCAGAAATTCCAATTCCTATTACTTTCACTAACCAAGAGCTATCTCTAAAACCTGACAATACAAGTAGCCCTCAACATAAAACATTTCATTTAGTGACCGTTCAAAATTACATCATGAAATTACATCATGAAAAAAGTGACTTTTGACTATTTTTGACACTTAAAACGGTTGTAGCATAGTTATGTGATTTACATTTGGATGCTTGACAGCTGACTCACATTTATGATGGTTGCAATGTCCCAGAGTCATGTGATCGCATTTTGAGATCTTCTGACAAGCAAAGTCAATGGGGAAACCAGATTCACTTAACAACCATCTTACTAATTTAACAACTGCAGTGATTCACTCAACAAATGTGGCAAGAAAAGTCGTAAATTGGAGCAAAACGCACTTAACAAATGTCTCACAACAACATAAATTTTGAGCTCAATTGTGGTTGTAAGATGAGGACTACCTGTATTCTTTTTTTCCTATCAATGAACTCTTTTTAATAGACACTGCTGGATTTCATTCAGAAATCATGGAAACTGTGGTTCAAAGAGGTACCAAGAATTCTCTCCAGGAGAGCAATCTCATTTCTCCATATACAGTTTAGTTCTAATTTTCCTGAGAAGAGAGAAGCTTAGATAATCTTAGATTCTAAGAGATATCAGGAAGTTTATTTTTAAAAAATCACCTTTTATTTGCAGCCACTTGTACCTCCTGAATTGGCTTTCTGAAGAAATTGAAAAAACTCATACTGAGCTTTTCCATTAAAATAATTATATTCATGGAAGGCCCATATGCAAAATTATTTTTTCTGGGGCACTTCCCCAAAAACCCCTTAAAGGTTTTTAAGATGCACAGATAGTTGCAAGAGAAAAATTAATTTCTGCAAAGTTCCTTGACAATGCAGATCCTCCATTTATGTACTCAGAACCTGCCTTTATTCACTTCAATACCACTTACTCTTGGATGTTTCTGCCAAAGTGGTGTTATTTTTAGGTATATTTGTATGCCATATAGTTTGGAGAGGTATTATTTCTTAGCAAGTTCTTATTTTGTTTGTCCCATTTTCTGTCTCTTGATTTTTAAATTCTCTTTTCTTACCTAGCATTTTTTGGCAGGCACAGGATCCACTTTTCAGATTAAGCAAATGTTGATCCATTGGTTATAACAGGAACTGATTTGTCACTTGAGCTTGATGTCATGGACTGAAAGAGAATGACCATCCCAAAACTATTGAACCAACTTTCATGCTAAAATGGGATTAGAACTCACAGTCTCCTGGTTTCTAGACTGGTGCCTTAACCATTAGATTATTTTAGCTCTTCTATTTCTGGTGACAGTTGTTTTATGAGTGTTTGTAGTTCTTCAACCACATATGATATCAGGATAGAAGAAATGTATGTATATCTAACTTGAGTGACAATTTATCTGTCATATACCTTACAATAGAATAGAATAGAATAGAATAGAATAGAATAGAATAGAATAGAATAGAATAGAATCGAATCGAATAGAATAGAATCGAATAGAATCGAATAGAATCGAATCGAATCGAATAGAATAGAATAGAATAGAATAGAATAGAATAGAATAGAATAGAATAGAATAGAATGAGTTGGAGCAGATCTTGGAGGTCTTCTAGTCCAGCCCCCTGCTCAGGTAGGAGAATCTATACCATTTTAGATAAGTGACTGTCTACTCTAGACTCTTCTTAAAAACATCCAGTGTTGGAGCACCCATGATTTCTGGAGGCAAGCTGTTCCACTGGTTAATTGTCCTCACTGTTAGGAAGTTTCTCCTTAATTCCAGGTTGTTTTATGTGTGTGCATTGGAAGGGAATTATCTTCTATCTTTCAGAAATGTCATTTGAGAAGCTACAGGGTGATGGTTAAAACAAAACAGGGACACACATAAAGCAATTGTGCACAAAAGGTTTGCATTTCAACAGCATTGAGAAGACAACCATGTTCTAGCAAATGTACTCTTATTGTTGGACAACAGGCCTCTTCCCTCTGCTTCCCTATCCATGAGTTCTCAGAAAACTCACTGCCCCATGACCAATTCATGTTCTGCCTTTTCCTGTCCAGCACATTCCAGGAGGTTAAAAGAAAAAGAAATCAGCCAATCAAGCAAAGCAGTGGGAAAAGGATGGTCTGACTACAGAATTATATTAGTTCTAGGTTCCTTCCTGTGCTTTTCTCCTTCATCCATACACTCATGGTACAGGTTAAAAAATTAAGATCAAATTCAAGAAACAGATCTCTCCCCCCATTCCCCCCCCCAAATTATCTGTACTTGCTAAATTCTTCTGTTTCAGGGGCAATGTACTCATGAGTGTTGTGTTCTTTGAATGTTATGCTATTTCTCTGGTAAATCACCCTAAAACATTCTTCTAAATTTTTCACTATTTCAGCCATGTATTAAACTGACAACTGCTATTGAGTTAACTGTAGGTTTTAGTGCTGTTGTATAATTCTTATAGATTCCTGACATAGAGTTGTTGCATTTAGGATTCTAGGCAGAATGGTGGCAAGTAAGGCTGAGCAGAGACCAGAATGGAGAGTGTACTGTTCTGAAAAGCTGACTTCACCTCTGGTAAAATTGCTGGAAGTGTAACAAATTTTGCCCACCCACTCTAGTGGTCCTTGGATGTTGTTAGCTTAAAAGTAAAAATAGTACTATACCATTAGCACAGCTAAGGATATGGCACTGCCAAAAGGCTTAAGAGCCATTGTGAAAGTACAGATGGCCACAAGATAGAGCTAGTTTCCTGTTTCAAACATTTGTCCTTCACTCTGCTGGCAGTAGGAAAGCCCACAGCAACTTTGTTGCTGGAAATGCACAGAGCAGTTCATCTGCCAACTTTAAAATACATTAAGACAAGACGTGACCACCACATAACTACTCTCAAATTATTTGAAGCCAAGTCATTAACACAATTTCTCTATGGTGCCCAGATAAGCTCCTTCTTCAATTTAGCACCCCTATCAACACAAATTTTTAAGAACAGTCTTCATCCTTAGTTGTGATTCTAATGCCACCTTACAACTGGAAACAGGCTTTATGAAAATGGAAGTTTGAGGGAAGATGGCAATACTTAACTATTGGTCCCAACTACAGTTAATCATCAATTGATGACCACAAATGAGCCCAAAATTTATGTTGCTAAGTGAGACATTTGTTAAATGAGTTTTGCTCCATTTTACGACTTTTCTTGCCACAGTTGTTAAGAGAATCATTGCAGTTGTTAACTTAATACCACAGTTGTTAAGTGAATCTGGCTTCCCCATTGATTTTGATTGTCAGAAGGTTGCAAAAGGTGATCACACGACTCTGGGACACTGCAACCATCAAAAATTAAAAAGCAGTTGCCAAGCATCCAAATTTTGATCAAGTGACCCTGCAAAGTCGTAAGTGTGAAAAATGGTCATAAGTTCCTTTTTTCAGTGCCATTGTAACTTTGAACAGTCACTAATGAACTGTTGTAAGTCAAGGACTCACAATAATTTTCTCCCCTTGGCCTTATTTCATTAACTTTGAGTAATGGTTTCAATTGACATGGAAACTGACATGGCAACTAAAATCTCATCCTTCTCTCCAGGTCTTCTACTCAACATGGGGTACGATCAGGCTAATGTGTTTATAACAGACACAGACCCAGGCCAATTAGATCTAGCCAGGACCCCAAACTTTATTGCCAATGAATCCAACAGGCCCCATCACATACCTAATTAAATTTAAAATTACCAAAACACAAATGAGCCTTCTGACATGATGTCACACTCTTCCCTGAACTAATTTTTAAGGCTTATATAAGAAGATCCCCTACTTGGATAGGAAATGCCTCTGTGACTCCGAACACACAGAAATAACAAAGCAGGGCACATAGGAAATGTGTCTTGTGTCACCTCTGTCTTGCTTATGCTCCTTTTACAACGTACAATGTTGCTAGTTCCTGTGCACCAGTACTCAAAATTCATTGTGCTTAGGGCTCAATTTAATGATTTAATGAGATCTAACAAGCACATGGTTTGACAAATACTTAGCAACTCTTTGAAGTTAGGATGGACTCTCCCCAAAAGTGATTTACAACCTGTTCTGGCATTCACTTCTGGCTTTCAGCAAAACTGGCCCATAGTAATGGGATTGCTTACAACCATTGCCACTAACAACAGCAAAACAAGTTTGTAAAATTGAGTCAGTCACTTGACTTATCTGCTTTACAACCATCATGACTTATGACTGGATGGCAGATTCCACTGCAATCATAACTCAAGAACTATCTGTATCTACGTAAGAGTTCTTTTTAGCTTTATAGATACAGTACTCCAAATATTAACTCTTTATACTTTTGTAAACCAATTTTAATAAATGTTTAAGTCTGTGTGTGTGTGTGTGTGTGTGTGTGTGTGTGTGCGCGCGCGTTTAACTCATTTATATTTTATATGTTCTAGTTTTCTATAACTTTCTGGATGTTCATCTTCACTTTTCATATATATATTTCTAGATCTTTTATGCTTCTTTTTAATGACTGTAACCCAATCCTAGTCTATGCTAGTTTATCACCATATAAAGATTTGATTTTTTTTAAATTTTTGAATAATCTTTGAAGGCAACTCCATATACAATCAGTACATTGCAGTGGTCTAAAGATAATGATGTAATGAGGGGATGAACTACTTTCAATCGGGTCTCCTTGTACAGAAGGGGCCAACAATTGGCACACCAGCTAAAGTAGGAAAACAACTGTTTTGGGTGTGGGCTCTATTTATTATACAGCAAAGTTATGAGACCAAGAAGATCTCTAAATACTATAGATATGCTCCTTTAGAAGCAATATAACCCTATCCAGAATAAAAAACTGGAATTAGGATTAGGATGGAGCCAGATTTAAGACCAACAACAGCAATTCTATTTTATCAGGATTTAATTTGTTTTGATCCGTCCAGTTTTTATAGCCTCTAAGTACCACTTGTACATATTCTTGTCCTGCCTGAGCTAGTGGTATACATTTAAACATTCCTGATGATAACTTACCCCAAACTGCCAGTTGATCTTTTCCTCTACTTTCAGTAGATGTTTAATTAGCAAGAGGGGAGGGGAGAACTGAGTCCTGGGGTATCTTATTTTGGTGTAACAAAAGGCTCATTGACCTGCCATAACACATTATCTAAAACTGCTTACTTGGATACAAATCAGAGCTGCCAATTCTTAACCCTTCTGATGGATAAAAACAAAACAAAACCCTGAGACATTTTTTTTTACAAATGTAACATACTTTATATCCTTGTATATTGGCCATTTGAATCTATCTGGTCTATACAGACAAAAGGAATCAAACATCTCTCTCTCTTTCTC